>PVIC010004843.1:29543-60828 GCA_004025085.1 Thryonomys swinderianus | reverse complement strand
GATCCTAAAAACTCAACCAAAAGACTGCTAGACTTAATTACCAAATTTGGTAGTGTTGCTGGATACAGGGTAAATGCTCAAAAATCAACAGCCTTTGTCTACACAAACAACAGATTCACTGAAAGAGAAATTGGGGAGGCAATCCCTTTCACAGTAGCACCCAGAAAAATGAAATATCTAAGAATCAACCTAACAAAGGAAGTGAAAGACCTCTACTCTGAAAACTATAGGACTCTGAAAACTGAGATAGAAAAGGAAACCAGAAAGTGGAAAGACATCCCTTGGTCCTGGGTCGGGAGAATCAACATCGTCAAAATGGCTATACTCCCACAACTACTATACAGATTCAATGCAATTCCAATTGAAATTCCAACGCTATACTTCACAGAGCTAGAGAAAATAATACAAAAATTCATCTGGAAACACAAGAAACCTAGAATAGCAAAGGCAATTCTAAGCAACCATGACATGGCAAGGGGTATTACAATCCCCAATTTAAAACTCCATTATAAAGCCGCTGTGATTAAAAACTGCATGGTACTGGCAAAGTAACAGACCCGAGGACCAGTGGAATAGAAGACCCAGAAACAACTCCAGATACACTAAGCCACCTTATCTTTGACAAAGGAGGCAAACATCCCCAATGGAAGAAAGACAGCCTTTTTAACAAATGTTGCTGGAAAAACTGGGCGTTAACCTGCCAAAAGCTAAAGCTAGACTTATCTCTTTCACCATGCACAAAACTAAACTCACAATGATATGAGACTTAACATTAAAACAGAAACAATAAGCCTGCTGGAAAACAGTCTAGGTAAAACTCTTGGAGACATTGGCTTAGGCACAGACTTTATGAATAAAACCTCTGTAGCAGGCTGGAGATTTAGCTCAGTGGTTCCGGTGCCTTCCTCGCAAGCTCAAGGTCCTGAGTTCGATCCCAGTAACCACATAGAATGCTGGGCGTGGTGACTCAAACCCACCAGCAATCAATAGCACATACCACAGAGCCGGGCATGGTGGCTCACGCCTGTCATCCCAGCACTCAGGAGGCAGAGACAGGAGGATTGCTGAGTTCGTGGTGGCTTGCCTGGGCTACATAGTGAGCACAGGGCCAGCCTGAACTGCAAAGCGAGACCCTGTCTCAAGAAAAAGAAATAAAACTTCTGTAGCACAAGAACTAGCATACAGAATCAACAAATGGGATCTCATCCTACTGAAAAGCTTCCGCACAGCAAAAGAAGTCGCTGGCACTGCTAAAAGACAACCAACAACATGGGAAAAAATCTTTACTAGCTGTGTATCAGACAAAGGGCTATTATCTACAATATATAAAGAACTCAAACAGATCAGCCTCCCCAGGTTTAAAGACCCAATTCAAAAATGGGCATCTGAAATGAACAGACACTTCTCAGAGGCAGAAGTCAAAGCAGCTAAGAAGCATATGAAGAAATGTTCTACATCACTGGTCATTCGAGAGATGCAAATGAAAACAACACTGAGATTTCATCTCACTCCACAAAGAATGGCCACTATTACAAAATCAACCAACAATAAATGCTGGCATGGCTGTCTGGAGAAAGGAACTCTTCTCCACTGTTGGTGGGATTGCAGACTTGTGCAACCATTGTGGAGATCCGTGTGGAGATTTCTCAGAAAACTAGGACTAGGGGTCCCATTTGACCCTGCTATCCCCCTGCTAGGAATATACCCAAAAGAATTTTAAAAATCACATTGGAAAGACAGATGTACTCCCTTGTTCATAGCAGCTCAGTTTGTGATAGCTCAATCTTGGAAACAACCCAAATGCCCATCAACTGGAGAGTGGATAAAGAAGATGTGGTTTTTTTATAAAATGGAGTATTACTCTGCCATAAAGAATGACAAGATCGATCCATTTAAGAATGGAGACAAATGGAGACACCTGGAGGATATACTAATAAGTGAAATCAATAGATCACAGATAGGCAAATTCGGGAGCTTCTCTTTGACATGAACACCTATAAATGCAAATGAGCTCTAGAAAGTATGTGAGCTTTTATAGAGTGGGAAATTTCCATAGGAAATTTGGTGTGGGAATGTAATGAGGGGGAGGAATAAATATGATACAGAAAGAAAATAAAAGAGTATGTATAAAGGGCATGGGGAGGTGTGGGTGGGTAGGGATATGGATAAAAATGAGAATTAAATTGTGTCATATACTGGTACAAATTCCCCAATGTTATACGTGATTGTGAGATGTATATAAATTGTACCAATAAATAATTCAATTTTAAAAAAAGAAGAAACATCTATCTAGGCCTCCAATCCCAACAATCCAGGAAGCTGAGGCAGGAGGACTTCAAATTCAAGCCCAACTTAGACACAGTTTCAAAATGAAAAAAAAGAAAATTGAAAAGTTGAGCATTCAGATGTGTATAAAGCCATGGTTCAGTCCCCAGTGTAAAATAAAAAGAAATCTGAAATTCGGAGAACTGGGTCATGTGATAAAGAAATATTTAATTGAATGTTCAATCCTCCCACTCCTTCTGTGAGAGTCCAGGAATATTTTAATTACTTCTCTCTATTCCTAAGCATCATGGAGCAGCCAGGAACCTCTTCCAGGTAACCCCTTTCTGAGGAGGGTTTTCAAAAAAACAAAAGAGGTATAAGAAATGAATTTCAGTATAAAACTGAGCAGTTAACTTATCAAAGTGACTAAAATAAATGCAGTTGTTGGAAAATAAAATAAAAGGTGAAGAATAGCCAGTAAAGTAAGAATTTCTTTTAGAATAGAAAACAAACAAACAAAAAAAAAACCCAGAGAACATAAATGCCTGTCAGAACTTCTAGATTAGAGGAAAAGGAAAATAAAAATGAATTCTACCAAGCCAACAGATTTAAAGACCAAAGAGAAAAAAGACCAATGTGAAATAAGTAAATGTTATATTTTAAATATAATGAAAGGGACAAAATCAAAATACCATACAAAATTTCCAGATGAGTAGGCAGATTACTAGAGTGTGTTCTTCAAGGACTTTTATCTGCTTATTATTCTTATCCTTTCCTTTAACTCCCTTCTTGTACTATTCCTCTTCTTTCTCATTTTTTAAATTCTCTGCAATGTTTCTATTAGCTTTGTAAAAAACACATTAATATGTCGAATGGAGTTATGTATTATGCATCACATTATTAGTGAAGTTTAGAGGAAAAACTGATTTGAACTGAAGAAGAAATATAACCATTCCTTGCATCAGCATAATCAAATATCCATCTGTTTTTAGATGCTTTCAGATGCTGGGCCAAGGAGGAGACAGTGAAGGAAGCAGTGCAGAAATACAGAGTCTGTGGCTATTTCCGACAGAAAGGTGTCTGCCAAGGCTCTTGAGCTTCTGAGAAGTGAGCAGCTTCTGAGAAGGCTGCTCACTGTGTCCTTCTCACAGAGCCCCGTCTTATTATATTCTATAATTAGAGCTACCATCTTCCTTACCTTAGTGGAACAGCATGATAGAAAGCAAGAACAGCACCTGAAATACTCAGGTCTTCATTTCCAAAAGACGGAAGAAAAGGCGCGTGTTACCCTGTAGAGCTGCACATCCCCCAGAAGTCTCATATGCTTGGACAGGCCTTGCATCGTGAGGACGCTGTCCTCGTCAGGTCCCTGGCCCACCGATGAGCTCCTCGCTGACTTGGTGTTAGGAGATGACTGGTTAGAGGCAGGTAGGACCCTGGGGTGTGATCTAGAAGCCTAAACCTCCCTCCCACCTGGGCTCCTCTCTTCCAGCGCTGCTTCCCGGCCACGCGGCCTGGGTTGTACTCCTCCTCCAGACTCTTTCATGAAGAGCAGGTGGTCTCCAACGGCTGCAGAGCACACCGTGAAAGGCATGTCCCGTGAGAAGGGGCGTGGCCGCCGTGGACACCTCACGCAGGACCAGGTGGGCGCCCAAGCTCCGAGGCCTTGGTACCACCGCGAGTATGAAGAAGTGGAGGAAACCACAGGGAGAAACTGTACCGGGGTTTTCCAGAACAATGGTTCAGCATGAAATTGGACTTGAAAAATAAAACGCCACCATCTTGCACACCAGAGTTTACACAGTAAGACTCGCCAGTGTCTTCCCACCCCTCACCCGGGTGACACGCAAGCAGGTCCTGCCGTGAGCCTGGGGTCCGTCCTCAGCCCTCGCTGCACCGGGACCACCGAGGTGCGCCTCGCCTGCTTTTCCAGGAGACGGCCTGAGAGACAGAGGCGCCACGGGCTGCCCTGGGCCGCGCCGTGGGGACCACCTCTGCCACCGCCTCTCCTCCACCCTCCCCTCTCCACTGTGCCCTGAATACAAGAGTACATGTTCTTCGTAGGTTCAGTACTCACTGCTGGTTCTCCAAGAGTAACCTGTAAGTTGAATAGTCCCAGCTTGTGAGATACAAACACAAAGATCCCTTATCTTTAACCCAGCACCTTTTTGCCTCTGTATTTTTAATGTAATTATATCACTGTACAAATAAGCTCCTCCTCCCGGAGCTTAGCATCTAACTACCCTGCATGAACATTTGCTGATGCTGTTTTCAGTGCTGTTGACAACAGGTTAACGTAACCATTATGTTAATAACAGTGCCCACAACGGGTCATCTCCACACACTGACCCTCCCCGGACATCACCGCAGACACTGAGCAAAAGCGAAACCGAGCCTCGCAGGGGAAAAAGGGATTTCTGCAGGGCAGAGCAGCAGGAAGGAGGCACAGGTGTTGGACTTACAGGGTCTGAATCCAAACCCAAACCATGCTGTACAGAATGGTTATTGCTGTCTCACAGCTAAAAACATCCTAATGCCCTTTATTTGCTCAGTAGGATTAATTTTTTCATCTGCCTCCCCCCAGATAAATTCCCAGGACTCTGCTGGTCATTTCTGGATATTGTAGAATCTGAAGTAGTTTCAAATCACAAAGCTCAGTCTTGATTAAGAAATGAGAAGGTCCAGCTCTGTAGACTCATTGACATCTCAGTCTTAATTTTAAGGTGAAGCCCCTCTGTCCTCACAGGCTCCCTGCTGGAACAGTCTTACCCCTGCTCCTGCTTTGCCTTCTTGCCACTGTTTCTTGCCATTTCCCTTCATTTTTGGATGTGGAAACTTCCCAGTAGATGATAATGTAAGGAGAGTTATACATTTTTAAACCTGTTTTATTTGAATCTTTATTGAACATTATATATACACATCATGATTCCGCTCAACATGGAGAACTTGTACCAGTATTTGACATGACTTAATTTTCATTTTTCCCCTTCCCCTACCCACCTACAACTCCCCCACCCCTCTATGAATATTTTTTTGTTTTGTTTTGTTTTTTGAGGCAGGGTCTCACTTTGTAGTTCAGGCTGGCCCTGAGCTCACTATGTAGCCCAGACAAGCCTCAAACTCAGCAATCCTCCTGTCTCTGCCTCCTGAGTGCTGGGATTACAGGCGTGAGCCACCACACCCGGCATTGTGGAGTGTGGTACTGATTGCTGGTGGGCATGAGTCACCACACCCAATATCATATCATTGTGGTTACCGGGATCGAACAAGGGACCTTGCACTTGCTAGGCAGGTGGCGGAACCACTGAGCTAAATCTTCGGCCCTATGAGAATATTTTTAGGCCCATCACCTACCTTCAACAGTGATCTCCTTGCCATCCATGGTCCACCTGCACCAAATGCCCCATCCCTCCTCACCCACCATATTGGTGCCATCTCTGGTCCCTGGGCACAGGCTAAGGAGGGCTGGTTGTTGCTAAGCACTGTGTCCCACAGAAAGAAGACAGGAGACTGGCAAGGAAAGAGCTACAGGGAGTGAGCAGATATGGATCCCAAAAAAGACAGAAATAAGTCATCATGGGGAAATGCCATTTTGTTTAGCTTAACTTGTCTGGTGCTGAAAATTCAATGTACAGCCTTCCTTGGGCATTTCAGAATTCTAAACTGATGGGAGAAAATATTCTGAACAGAATAAAAGAAGATGAACAGAACTGGGCCACATAGGCACCAGCTACATGTCCATGTTACATAGTAACCGTGGTATCTTTATGGTTTTAGTAGCTCTCTATTAAGCCCCTTCTCACACCACATAAAAAGCTGATCTCTCACTGAATTCTGCCAGCGACGATCTCAGAACATGTCCAGACCCCTGGCCTCTGTCCACCTGCATCACCCATGCTCACCACCACTCTCAGGCACCCGCCTTCCTGCTCCCACTACCACCTGGGGAGCCCCTGCTCACCAGGTAAATTGCTCAGACTTCAGTAAAAGCAGATGGTCTTTCTTCATGTTTTTTGGGGAAAAAAATCTTATTGAGGTATAACTGAAAATACAGTTAAGTTGTATAACAATGTTTTGATACACATATGCGGTGTGAACTAATCACTTCTATCAAACTGACATGACTTCCCCCATCACTGCTCTGTGCTTTGTATGTGGGCGAGTGTGAGTGTATATGTGAGTGTGTGAGTGTACACTTAAGTGATGAGAACACATAAGAGCCATCGTCAGGTTTAGGTCAGGTTCAAACCTAGCCTAGGTAACTTGGAAACTTAGTGAGATCTTGTCTCAAAGTAAAATAAAAATAAGTAGGACTGGGTTGTTCCTCAGTGGAAAAGCTTTGGATTATGTCCCCCTTATTACACAAACACAAAAGATCCATCCTCATAGAAAACTTCCAATATACAATTCAATTTTGTTAACTACAGTCAACAGTACTATAGATAAAGTCTATACATTTTGAGCTGGGGATTTAGCTTGAGTGGTACCACACCTATCTTGGAAGCACAAGGACCCAAGTTCGATCTCTGATACCCCCCACCCCATGTATAGATTTTGTTTATCCTGATAGCATCAAAGTTCATACCCTTTGACTAACAAAGGGTTGACTTCCCCGTTTTCCCCACCTCCAAGCCCCTGGAGACTACTATTTGACTTTCGACTCCCTGATTCTATGATTGGCTAGCTCAGATTTAAACATAATTGATCACACTGTGTTTCTCTGTCTGGCGTTTTTCACTCAGCCTAATGTCCTCCAGGTTCACACATGTCATGGAAAGACAGGACTTCCTATTTCTTTCCAGTGAACTCAGGTTTTTGTTGCGGATTCTCCGGGATGAACAAAAACCTCACTAACCAGTACTACAGAGTGTCAAGACTGACCACCTTTATTCTTTGCTTGGATGTGTGGTCTCTGGACTTCGCCTTTTGTTTTTTCCCCTAAGCGGCCTGGCTGCTTGTTCCTTCTGGTCTCTCAGCGGCTCCGCAACAGCAGAAATCCCGCTCCCTGCAGCGACCAGCTATTTGCCCTCTACCGTCCTCCTCCTGAGAGCTAAAGTGGCCCGAAGCTGGGAGAGGCGCGTGTGCGCGGACAGCACTATGGATTCTTCCCTGAGGGGGCGAGGCTGGGCCCGGGCGGCCAGACCGTGCGCTCACAGAGCGGGCTCGGCGGCCGGCAGGGCGCGCGCAAGGCTCCGCAGACCCGGCCCGCGGCGGCTTCCGCCACCTCACTCTTAGGCCCGATGCTGGCCTTAAACAGTAAATAAAAGCAAATAAAATTCAGCTCCCTGCTACTGTACGTGGCTGCAGCCACCGCCGGGGACCGGACACTGGGCATCTCCCTTCCGCCCGAGCCCGAGCCGGCCCTCTGCTCCCCCGGGAGCCGGCAGAGGGGCCGGGCTAGCGCGCAGCGCGGGGAGCGAGCGCTCCAGGACCTGCGCTCGGTCCGACGAAGTTTTCCGGGGGCACCGGGAGGGCGGGCGGGATCCGGGAGCGCCGCTCTCACCACAGCGGCGAAGCCGCGCGTCGGAGGCGCCCCGAATCCCGTGTGTTTCTAACCCGCGCCTCGCGGTGCAGCTCGAGGCGTCTCCGCGCTGCGGAAAAGCCCGCGGCCGGGAAGGTTGAGATCGCTCCGGCCGCTCAGCGGGACGCACAGGGTCCGGTCCCGGGCAGCGCCCCCGAGCGGGCACGAGGGGCAGGAGAGGCCGAGTCCACGCGGGCGGTGCGGGAAGGCCCCGGCGGCGCGCTCTCCACCCTCAGTGATCGATCGGTGGCGACCGAGCCGCCCCAGGGCCGGTTCGGAGCCGGCGACTCGGCCCTGGTGCGCGGCTGACAGGCGCCTCCTGCTGGACGAGGCCGCCCTCACGACACCGCGTATCGGAGTCTCCTCTCGCGTCCCTGAGCAGGAGGCCGCAGCGTTCCGCTGGGTTAGCGCCGCCCTTCCCGCGAAGGCCCTGCTGCTTGAGCACCCAGCCCCGGGGTGGCTACTGGTCGGCCCGCGTCCGCGGAACACACCGCCCCCCTGTGAGCAGCACACACACTGCCCTTTGAAATGAAGTTCTGGGCTTTTCGTTCCTTTCTACCTATGGGACTTAGAGCCAGCCGACTCAGCTCGATTATCGGCAAAACAAATTACTGTGTGAAACAGACTCCCAGAGCCTTAACGGAGACACCTAGGTCCACTGCGTTTCATGCAGTAAATGTTGTTGCATGGGCCTTTAGCATGTGTTTTGGATTTCCTTTTTGGTGGTAGCGGGAATGGAACTCAGAATCTTAGGCCAAGTGCGAGGTGGGCGTGGCGCCACTGAGGTAAATTGGCAAAGCCTTTAATGAGAGCCACTGGGGTGGTCCTCGTCCAACAGGACCGACGTCCTTATAAGGAGATGCAGACACAGAGACCCGGCGAGGGCACATGGAGAGGAAAGGCCTCCAAGATCCAGCGGGAAGGGTGAGGAGAGCTGCGATGTACCACACCCCTAAGATGGCGCTGGTTTCCGCCTTCCGCCAGTCTGCTGGCGAGCGCTCTCCGTGGTAAACAAGTCCTTATTTGGCTGTGCTTGCTTCAGGAGCCTGTTTCCGCATTAGAGTAGCCTATCTGCTTTGCCCACGTGGCTCTCTGAGATTGGCTGGCCTAGGAGTACTTAAGCCTGTGGGCGTTTCTCCCCGGGAGAAGATGTTTCAAGGTTCCTGAATAAACTGCTTGAGGAAGAACTCTCACGGGGTCGTGTCGTCCTTGCTGGTCGAGGCGGACACGACAGAAGGGGGCTCTGCAAGTCAAGGAGACAGACCCGCCGCACCTGGACCTCGGACTTCAGCCTCCAGAACCGAGATGGTGAGGTTCAGTTGGTGAAGTCATCGGATCCGCGGCATTCTGCTATTTCAGCCCTAGCAGAGCCGTGCACCAGCTTAGAAGAAAGTAGCCTGCTAGGCAGCGAGGCGGGACCTCAGCCCTGCAAGAGGAGACCGACCACGCTGGCGGGCACAGGGTCAGCAGGCAGGGCAGGCCAGGCGGGAACCAGCGCCAGTCCTCACCCAGCCTTAGAGCGAGTGGGATGAAGTCACACACTGTGCAGGCTGTGGGACCTTCCTGAGGCCCCCTGCTCGTGCTTCTCCGGCCCTCTGGCCCAGAGAGTCAGCAATCCTCTCCGCAGAAGAATGCCCCATGAACCACAAGTCCCGCTGCAAGCCGCAGGAGGGCACAGGCACCTCTCTGAGGGGCTCTGAAAAGAGGCTGAAGTTTATGACTGTGTGAAATGTTTATGACAGAAACATTTGTTTCTCCACCTGCTCTGCGGTTGCCGAAGTGAGTTTCCCCTAATGCTGAAAAGCGCCCATCCATCTGCCAGGTGGCGCTTCCCTGGAGGCCAAGCGAGTGGAGACCGGGCTGTGGTAAGGGCTGGCTGAGGGCTGCAAATCGGGCCGCGCGGGGTGAGAGCGGTTCTGTTCTGGCGAAGCAGCCATATTGCTAGACAGAAATACAGCCAGGTGACCCTCACCTGAAAACCCCAACGGTCCAAATCTATCAGAATGTAATCATATACCTGGTCCTACATGGAAGGCTGCTGTCCAAATTGAGGCCGACAGCCTATGTGACCAAGTATGTATATGAAACACAAACGAATTTCACGTTTAGACTGTGGCCAAGATGTCTCATTATGTATGTGCAAATATTCCAAAATCTGGGAGAAAAATCTGAAATACTTCTTGTCTCAAGTGGTTTGAATAAGGGATAATTAGCCTGTAGGGGAAGAAAGAGAGGGAGGAAAGTGGGAGAAGTAAAGAAGAACGGGTTCTCCAATGTAAATTTATTTATACAAAAAGCTCCACAAAGATTTACGAAGTCAATCATATTTAAGTACACATTTAAAATATGTCATATTGAAACTAGTTACAATTTCATTAAAACAGACCCAAATTACTCATGACCCTGTATCACTAAAATCCACTAGGGAGCGCTAGGTCCGCTTGTGCACAAGCAGGATGCACACCCATCCCGTAAAGACTGGTGGAGGGCCGGAGTGCCCACTCGCAGAGGGTGTGAGGCAGGACAAGCTGGACTGGGGGGAAGGACCAAGAACAAAAATTAGGCAGGTAGCAGTTTTTCCTTCAAAACTACTGAGTGATCAGCTGTGGACCGCGCCTAGGTCTGCGCTCAGGAAGTGGGTGAGATGCAAAGCACCAGAGGGTTTGTTTTCTATGTATTTTTCTACCCTCCTTGAGGGCACCGGAGTGTAGCCATGCTGCAACAGACTCCAAGGGACAGGTGCTGACCTGTGTAAGAGACAGCAGCTCTGCAGTGTGTTTCACCACATACCAAAGCAGATGCTTTGACTTCACTCCTCACGTAAACTTAGGGCTGAGGCCAAAGGGAGGGAAGGAAGAGGCAGATGGGTGCCAGGGACAGAAGACAGTAATGAGGAGGCTGCAGAATGGGGAGGAGAAAGAGGGCTGTGGTGCCAAGGAAAGCCCAGGTGCAAGCCATCCTCAAGGTGGCTCCCTCACCCCCCTGACCTGGGGGACATCACCCCTGACGGAGCACCAAGAGAAAACCTGGCCCATTTCTAGCCCACACGGGCCACCCCTGAGGTTCTGGAGAGTAGTGGCCCAAGCCTGGAGTGGTAGTGGCATGTGGCACCTGCAGTCTGAAAGCAGGGGAAGCAACCAGCCCATTTTGCCACGGCTGAACAAGGCACCTGCTAGCATTTTCAGCCCCGCAGAGCACTAAATGCAGCCTCTGGCAGAGACCTGCAGACCCTGTAGGAGACGCAGGCTCACCGTGGCAGCCAGCAGGCAGAGGAGCTGGGGCTCTGGCCAAGGCCAGCACACAGTGGAACAGGCCAGAAGCAGTGGCGTGTGCAGATGTGTGAGAAGCAGGCCCTGGAGCTCTCAGCAGCCTAGACTCAGGAGGAGACTCGATCCCTCCTGGGCACCACAGGTAGTCCTGGTGCTATACCCCATCTGCGCCCCAAGCAGCAAGTGAGGACTGAGCACTCGGACATCAAGATGATCTGACCTACACTAACATGCCACATCTGGTGTGGGAAACCTACCTGTCAGGGTTATGACAGACTTGACAGGGAAACTGATGCCAGCCGCAGCACAAACTAGGCAAAGAAAAGGCAATGTGCAGTGTTTATTTCCAGGACAATAAAAAGATGATGCACCAGAAAGAAAACGTAACCATAGGTCTAATTGACCTACAGTGAACAACATTTGTAATTAAGTTGAGGGGCCTGGGTGGGTGATTCGGGGTAGGGAGTCAGGGAAGCTGAATCCACATAAACCTGACTGGAAGTCAGCAGATAACTGCCTACAACTGAGAGGATCAGAAACAGCAGTCTAAGTTCCTAAGAAGTAGACAAAACAAGTGAAGAATTATGGCAGAGGATTCTAGGGAGGGTCCCCGGGTGGGTTGGGGAAGGAACCTGACATACCCCACCTGCTGCCCTGCAGTGGCCACAGACCCACATCCCCTTCACCTGGGCTCTGTTTCCCTGCTTGCGGAGTGACAGCGCCCAGCCCTGCAGCCCCGAGCCCTGGACTCAGGTACTGACACCACCTCCTGGCGTTCCCAGCACTTTGCGACACCCCCCACCCCACCTTTTCACATTCTGCCCACACACACCGCCTTTCCACCCTGTCCGGTGAGCAAAATATAAATTTCTGTATAGAATGAATGAAAGAGGGAATTAGTGAAATTACACACAACTAGCTCTGTCAGTCTTGTCTTCCCTGTACACCAGAATTGGGGAACCTAAGATGATGAAGCCATGCAAAGCCAGCAGAAATCACCATGGAGATTTCACTCCAAAGGAATAAGGAGCGATCTGTGACACACGCCATGGAGAAACCAGGGAGCTGCAGGAAGCAACTTGTGCAACTATCAGGACATCTCCCAGGGCCAAGCACCCAGCAAGGCCGTATTTCAGCATGGGCCACATGGCCCTGCTACCCATCAGGCAAGGCAGATGAGAAACATCGCGTGTACAGGCACTCCCGGAAATGCTGCTGTCCTCAGGAAGGAAACCCTGTAGAGGGAGGAGAAATGCATGCACCTAGCGCCTCATCTATGCCCCTGACATTTTATATATTTTTCTCATTTGGTCCCGGCCGTGACCTTGTGAAGTAAGAATCATGACCTTGATTGAAGGAGGGGCCTGGATGATCTGAGAGCCCATCTGTCTCCCTGGTTCCCACAGCTAATCACATCTGATCTGGGACTCAGCACACAGGCCAGTTCCTCATCGGCCAGATTCGCACAAGACTCACACTACACAATTCAGGATTCAGGGCTCTCTTGACCTGCTGAGGAGGGATACAGGTTGTCATAGCCCTGGAACGGACATGCGTTGCCTGCCTCTTGGGGTTCTACATCCAGGGAAGCCTCTGCGCAGTTTCCAGGCTGGGAACTATGTGAAAAATCACAACTTGGCAGTCAAAGGGAGAAACAGGAGAGGGAGCTCATGCCACTGTACTGATTTTATAAATGAGGCACTTGTCACACTATATTAATTCTATGTTCCCTACCAAGTAGATCTCTCTCATTTCTATGTCTACATATTTGAAATGCATCTCAATAAGAAGCTTATTTAATGATTTCTGTGGGGGTTTTCTATTTGTTTTGTTTGACAGTGTCAAATCATGAAACATTGCAAAGCACTTTTCTGGCTCACTAACTGGCACGTCCCTGCCTAATCACCTGCTGTTTCATCCCTTCTCAGAATGACACAAGGTTTTCTGTTCTGTTGCTTCCAAAAAACCTAACAATGTTCCTGAGCTGTCCCTCCACCTGCACCTCCACCATGATGATGATACATTGCAGACACCACAGATCTCAGGCCTGGGGAAAGTGATGGAAGCAGAGGCTGGAGAGAAGGAGGGAACTGGGGGGACAGAGGTTATGTCCAAATGGCTCTCTGCATTCCTGTAGCTCCTTCCCAGGAGCCTTTGCTAAAGTATTTTGGGATTTATGCACATCCTCAGTGACCCATGATTGTCTGTGTGTTGAGTTCCCAGAGGATTTTTAGCACTGAAGAGCACTGGGAGTCCTCACCTATAGCCATACAGACAGCACAAGAAGCCTCACTTATCCATCTAGAATCTGCAGCCTATAATCAACCAGCCTCACCAGTGTCACAGAATTTCACCCTGCGGATCCCTGGCCCAGGCGAGAATCCCATCTCTTCTCAGTATGTGGATGCTCTCAGTATTCCAGGTTTCCATCCTCTGCTCCAACTTCATCTCTGTTTCTTCTGTCTGATAACTGCTCTTCCAGTCCATAAGGTGTGTTATGCCTGCTGACTTATGCTCCAGGCCTGACTCAAGAAGATGATTTGCCTGGCTCCTGGGGTAGGAAATCAAATCCCAGTAACCTTTGACAGTATTACAGCCTCAAAAGGAGAGCACTGATCAACTTTCCCATTGCTGAATACAACTCCTGACACCTACAACTTAAAAGGAGGGAGAGTCGTAATCGGCTCATGGCTCAGGAAATTCAGTCCATGGTTAGCTGGCTCCAAAGTAGACACATCATGGTAGAAAGACCTGAGCAGTGAAATTCTCACCTCATGGCAGCCAGCAGAAAGAAATAGAAGGAGGAGCCAGGAAGGGAAATACCTCCCCAGACACTGCCTCACTGACTCACCGGTTCCAGCCAGGCCCCACCTCTAAAGCCACATACAGCTGTGAACTCATAATGGGTGAATCCAATGATGAGTATAATATGGAGCCCCAAGAACCCATCACCTTCAAAAAGACTTTGAGAGGACCTTCTAGATCTAAACCACAACAGGCAGAAAACCCTTTAAAGGAGGTCACAACATGATGTTCCTGGCTCTTGCCCTTCAGTCTCCTCCCCCCACCCCACATCTAGAACCAAAGGCCTTGAGTTCAGGAACCTTCTCCTCTGACATGTGCACCCCTGAGGATTGGGGGATGGATTATTTCTTTAACTACATGACCAGTGTAGCCAATCTCAAGCATTCTCTCAGTGGTAGGATCCAGCCTTTCCAGTTGACTTTATCTCTCCACTTTACAGGTTTCTGATGCCTATCAAAGGCAGGTTCCCTTGTGAGAACTGACATACTCACCTGGAATGTTCTTCTGACAACTCCAAGCAGTGCATTGCCCTGGAAACTAGGTCTGGCCCCACACACCTGTTAGCCAACTGTTCACCACATCCCAGTTCCAAGCAGCAGGTGAGGGCAGCCCGATTCAGGAGCATATGCAGATGTTTGACACCTGAGTGACTTGGTTAGAGTAAGACAGTATCTCATCCTGGAAGTTGGCATCAGAAGTGGGAGCAACAATCTCTCTCTCTGAGCACCCCCTTCTCCACCCGCACTGGGAACAGGAAATCAGGGTGGGTATCTTGTTCTGGACACACCTCTGCCTTCCCTTAGACACATACCAAAACCAGAGGTTGCTTGGGAACCAGCTCTGCACCCTCAGCTTCCTGCATGATAGAGGAGAATCTGCAGGGCCCAGGTGGATGGAATGTGGGGTCTGGCAGAATGAAGAGAGCTCACAACAGAGCTGAGACCTCAGCCCAGGACCAGGCTGCTGCCCTAGTGCTGTGCTGATTCCAGACTTACATGTTCCTGCCCAAAAGAGACTCAGCACCCTGAAAGTCTCTTCAAAAAGCTAAGTATGTTTAAATGGGGGCATTGGCTAGGAGATCTGGCCCATCAGGTCCCTGTGATGAGGGTCAAGGGCTTTACTTGATTCAAAAGACACTACTAAAGTAACCATTCACCAAGTGTGAGTCAATGAACTTGCAATAGTTTGAATTTGCCCCCTCTCTGGAAAGTCCATGGGTTGAACATTAAACCCTCAGTGAAACACAGCTGAGAGGTAGAACTTTTGAGAGGTCAGCAGATTATGAGGGCAGAACAGTAATACCCTTATCATGAGAATGGGTTCAGATGATAAATGTGAGCCCCTTATAGAGGAGGGCTTGTCTTCCATTCTTCCTCACTCTCCACCATTTGATGCTTTCTGCCCTTACAACACAGCAAGGTCTTCTTCATCAAATGTGGCCCATAAATCTTGGGCTCCTTAGCCTCTAGCACTGTGGGCTGGTAAATTTTCACCTGGTCTGTAGTTGTTTGTTACAGCTTCACAAAATAGGTTGAGACATTAACACAGTGCTTGCTAGACAACTATTATACACACATACATAAACACACACACCTAGCTTAACAAATACTTTTTCCAAAGAGAGATGGAAATCCTTGAAAAGAATCTCTTGGCTAAGGCATGTATAGGTTTATATTCACTTGAATAAGAACATTATCAAGCTAGAGAACCCTCCCAGAAAAGCGCCCCGAAGTTGAGCTGACTCAAAATAATAACCTTGGGCCGGAGGGTTAGCTCAGTGGTTCTAGCACCTGCCTCGCAAGCGCAAGGTCCTGAGTTCGATCCCCGGTAACCACATATAATGCTGGGTGTGGAGACACGCCCACCAACAATCAACACCGCATACCACAATGCCGGACGTGGTGGCTCACGCCTGTAATCCCAGCACTCGGGAGGCAGAGACAGGAGGATTGCTGAGTTCGCGGCGGCTTGCCTGGGTACCATAGTGAGCTCAGGGCCAGCCTGAACTACAAAGCGAGACCCTGTCTCAAAAATCAAAAAGCAAAAAATAATAATAATAATAACCTTGCTTATAAAATGTTTAGTCTATAGAAAAGAAAACTAAATGTGAGCCCTATCTGAACTTAGAAGATGGGAGAACACAGTTTATATGGGTTATTTTAGAGATCAAAGCTGGATTCACTGGAAAGAGATATAAAAGAACATTTTGGCCACCAGATCTTTTCAAATTGGAAAGCTATCTTGCGAAGTAGTGAGTTTCCCATCATTTCAGGGATGTGTGGGCAGAGACAGAAGACCTTCAGGAACTTGCTGAGTGTTCTTTAAAAGAAATTCAGCAACAAGGTCATGACCAAGGTCAAGTTGATTCTGCTCTTATGAACTCTAAAAGTTCCCTGTACCGAAGTTCATACTGAAGAGAAAAGAAGAGGGAAGAAGGGAAGAGGACATGGAAGCCGAACTACCTTCTAGGAGGTAGGGAGTGTGACAACAGAGAGGTGGCCACGTGGACCCTTCCTGTGTTAATCGTGGGTCTTTGGTGGTCATTATTGATCATGTATTTTCAGGCAAAATGCAGAAGGTGTTTAAGAACATAGAATGTCTTGTGAAAAGTGTGAAACTGGTGTCTTCCCTCACTTTGTTACTATAATAGTACATCTGAGATGAAGGAATTTGTAAAGGAAAGAAGCTTACAAGGGCTCAGAGTTCTGGAGGCTGGGGAAAGCACTGCACTTGATTCTGCTTTTGCTTTTTTCTGAGTCTTAACAGGACAAGGGAGAAAGCATTTGGCACTGACTCATTGTGTAATAACAACCCACTCTTGAGCTAACTCCTCACTCCATGGAGAACCCACTCCCTCACAAAGGGCACTGATCCATTCCTAAGGCTGGAGCCCAAGAACTAATCATCCCTTAAACTTTTCTCCCCTTCTAAATACTGTGACATTGGCAACTGAATTTCAACATGAGTTGTGGAGGAAACAAACCTAATTCAGCCCAGAGCACTTGGAGAAACTTTCTCCCAATCTTGCAACTCTGCCTTCATTTAAACACCCATCTGTTCTCCTTTACCTGAGGACCACTGTACTAGATTCTCTGTCTTAAAGTCAGGAGTTTCAGACAGTTGGATTGTCTAAATTCTCAATGGCATTACTGTCAGTGTCACTGCATTCTTCAACCCTAAACCATCAGTGCCTTTTCTCTTCTAGGTCACACAGCGACACCTCGACACATTCATGCATTCATATTCTGTTACTGAGGACCTGAGTGCTGTAGGAGCTGGACCAGCTGCTAGGTAACAGGAGACTGTTAAGGGCATGGCTCCTGGTATGGGGTGTGGAGTGTAGAACCCCCTCCTGGAAAGCTACTGCGTCTCTCCCACACAGGTCCCTCAGTTTGAAGCCAGGCATCGATGCACAGTGCTGCCTTTCCTCTGATGAACACAAGTTCAAAGGGACCCCAACACCCCCCTCTGAATTAACTCTGTCAAATTCCACTTCTAGATAGTCCTGCCTCCCAGAGTGAACATAGCCACAGGCCATACTAACAAACATCTGAATACTGAGTGGGTGTCTCACCTCATAAACTATAGAGAAAAACCCATACCCTTTCTTCACCTTTTACTCCTCTATAAACATCACTCTACGTGGTAGTAGCTAAGAGAGATTTGTGTCTCTTCAGAGACCTTCAATGCTATTAATTGCAGGCTTCATAGCATCTGCTAGCGGCAATTAGAGGGTATAATTATATTAATCTTTTTTATGGATGAGGTAAGTGAGAATCAGAAGCTAAGTGCATCTCAGAACTTCAAGCACAGACACAGCACTTGAATCCAGGTCCTCTGGCCCTGTTTGATGTGGTTCGTCCAGTGTAGCCTTTCCAGCAGGGAGAAGTCAACTTGTTTAAGTACCTAGTATGTGCCAGATGTCTTTACATGCTTTATTTGACTTAACTGTTGCAGTACTTCCACAAGATAGATCCTGGGACCAGCCACTCCCTGTTTCATAAATGACACAACTGGGAAGCAGGGAGGTTGAGTGACTTGCCAACATCACCCAACCAATGAGCAACAAAGGCAGGATTCTAACTCAAATATCTCCAACTCCAAAGCCCGCATTTCTGTGCCTCACCACACTGCCTTGTAGACACCTCCACGCCCTGTGGCTGTTTCCTTACAAAACAAACTCTCGTGTTCCTGAAGCTAAAGCAATCTTCATAAGGAAATTACCTCCCTAAGTAATTAAATAATAAGTAGCAAAGAATACTTTAATTCCCAGATTTGCGACCAGCAGAGCAGAGCACTATGTGTGCTTGTTCCACGCTGTCCCTGGGTAATGCTACATGAGACTCAGATGTATTTTTAAATGCTTTTTAATTTTTAGAATTGACAAACCATTAAGCCAAAATGTAGACACTGGGACTCAACACTGAATGTCCTTTCACGCTGTAAAACCACCTGAAATCATCAAAATGTCAGAATTTGGCTGGAAATTGAAAGGAGTGCTGATGAATCACACTTACAAAATTTTGCATGAAACACTAGAGATCCCCATTACAAACTAATTCGAGGTAATTTTTCTGATAGACATTTAGACACACTTTCTGTAATTTTCCCGCCTGTGGATTTAGTGCTTTCCCTCAGGGGATCCCTATAGGGCAAGGAGCCTGACTGGGTTCTGCATGGAGCATAGCGTAGGTTGCAGTGCTGCTGGGCTGTGGGTACATGAATTAGGACCCTACAGGTCATGGAACTCTTCCTTCCCTGCCTTTACCCTCATCCTCTGTCTGTGTTCTTCCCACTTAGCAGTCAGTACCTCTGAGGGGCAGCAAGAGGTACAAAAGCCCATGGGCCGCCTCTTCAAAGAAAGCTCTGGCCCTGCTCCCTGCCTGGGTCTGCCACACAGTTGTTCTCAGTCCAGTACTCTCTCGGTTCACAGTCCTCTCCTGCATGAGCTGTGACTGTGGTCCTGGCCTCCTCCTTCCACTGGTCCCCACAGGCTTCCAGGATGCAAGAATTCCTTAGATTTAATCCATCAAGGCTCCCTTTCTTTTCTCGCAAGGAATCTACTGAAACCTGGACACACAGGCACCGAGTGCCTTCTTCAATTCTATTCCCACCCTGTCTGCTCCAGGCTTTCTTCTGTGGCTAGAAACACTTTTCCTAAATTGGTGCTTGAAACTGAGCTGTTAATATGTCCCAATAACAGTGCAGGAAAATGATCACTGGTTTCAAGAAGCACCCCATAAAAATCAAGACAAGATCAGAGTGGTGACAAAGAGAAGTGTCCTCTTCTCATGTCCGGGCTGAGCCCCTGCATGCTCTGTGCAGGTTAATGGCCTCATTCGCTCAGCTGTTCACTCCAGGAAGCAGGAATCAGCCTGAGGTCCTACATCCCATTAGCAGCCAAGTGCTAGTAAATTTGTCTCCTTAACATCCCAAACATGCCATCTTCTCTCCAACCCAGAATGATTTACCTGATTCCTGCTCTTACCATCTCACAAGGATGATTGCAGTAGCTTCCTGGCTGATCTGCCACCTGTGATTTCCCCTGAACCATCCAGTCTTCCTTCCGCTCTCAGGCCTTTGTGCCTTTTAGGAAATTCAGACTCTCACCCCTGAAAACACTGTACTTGTTATTTCTCACCTTTTGCTGTCAGTCATTCCTCCCCAGAACCATACCCAGACAGGGCCATGTTGCTAGCAGTCCAGGACCAAGACAAAGCCAGCCCTGGGTGCACACTTGCTGGCCATGCTGCTTCATTTCTGTGATCTGCAGGAAACCCTCTTCTCCACCCAAAGGCCCTTTCTCATACTTTCCTGAGATATTTCCAATCATCCACTCAGAAAATCCCTCCTCCGCTGAACACACTTCAGGTGCATCCTAACACATGAGCACTTGCCAACACCTCTCTTCTGTCACACTGAACAATCCTCACCATGAATGTTTTATAGACTTTGCAGACTTGGTTCCTGATACTCAGAACTACAAGAACAGAGACCTTGGTCTCCTACTCGCATATCCAGGGGGTATATCATGCTCAATGAAGTGAATTAAATTCATCCAAACTCATTACAGGAAACTTCTGAGATTCATTAATTCCCTTTCTGAAGAGTCTAAGTATGTATTTTTACCCTGATTGAAAATGATACTTAATGACAAAAGATCCCAAAGCACAAGAACTTACTCATATCTTGGGCATCAGCCAATGAAATAAGGTACCTTGCAGGTGCTAAGATAATGAGAGATCAACAAAAGCTTTAAATTGGGCAGAAATTCTTTTGTAGTCAAATTAGAGCTTAAATGTAACAGTTTTATGGGAAATATGTTGGAATCTTACTGTGTGGAGTCAGGATGTGAGTCCTCAACATAAAGAGCAAAGAATGTACAAAGCTGTCCCATGTGTCTATTCTGTGACAAGCATTTTGTTAAGCTCTTTAATCTTGTAACAGTCATAAAAATGCCTTTTATTAATCATTAGCGAATAAATTAAAATTAAAAATAGAAAATATTCTAGTTTTGTGCTAATAATTGATAAAACTAGAATGAAAGCTCAAATCAAAGCCAAAGATTAGCTTTTCAGATTGTCCTAAATCAAAATAAAAACATAAAGTTTTAAGCAATAAGACCTAAACCTCTTGAAATTCTAACTGCACCAAGTAAAATCAACAGCTACAACTAATGGTGACAAGAAATAACAGTAACTTAAGTCAGATAGATGCCTATGTTTCTCTTGTTTCAAAATCTCAGCAGGACACCCTGGATTGAATCTGCCAGGTCATCTGCTGACATCATATCCAGGGGACAGCACTTCTATTCCTGTCCAGCATAAATCTCCAGTCACATCCCTACTGCAAGGGTAGGAAAAGGAACAAATTACCTCTTAAGACATTATATGCCAAAGCCACTTAACCCCACTGCCATCAACTTGACTATAGAGTCACCCAAATGCAAGGGAAGATGGGAAATGTGTTCATCATTCCATGCCGCCATGTACGCCAGTACAAATCAAAGGTTCTATGAAATGCTGATGGGTAATAGGGTACCCAAATATTTGTCTTTGCCAAAAATACTTAATATTAAATATAACTGTCAATTGGGTGTATATTATTTCAAAGATATCATCCTAATAAATTTTCCTGCCAAAGAAATTATATCCACTTATATACTAATAGTGTGCTCATTCAAGACACTCAGTCATAGTAGTAAAAGTGAACAGCCATTAAGTTCCTCAAGCACTACAGTCAAATGAAGAGAGTAAATGACTTTTATCCTTATCTGTGGTGACAGGGATATTGCACTACTTGTAGCATACACCATAATTAACTGAGAAGGGCTGAGTGCGTCACACATACCCACACACAGTTCAGGATGCCTGTCTCACTATTCTTACTCTACACAGCAGAGATGAGAGCTGGTTCACTTCAACAAGAGAAGGAAATCGCAGAAAGAGTGAAACAGGATGTATCATTTTTACATCAGCAAAGTAAAGCGCAACCTCCTTACTGGAAAACAGTAAAAAGAGAAAATACATACAGCAAATGATAAATGTGACACCAAATGGCAGAAATAAGTTATCATCTGGCAACAAGTGAGATAAGCTTACTGATTTTAAATGGGAAACGACAGACCAGAGACAAGAATATCCACCAGCAGGCATCTTAGACACATTAGAAACCAAAGAATAGAGAAAATCTTTTTAAAATATAGCTAGCAAAGTGATACACCATGTAAATAGGAAGCGCACAAAGCTGGGGGAATATCAACTGACAAAATGGAATTCAGACACAATGGGAAAGGTTACATATTGATCAAAACAAATAGCGGAGTAAGAAAATATAATCATGAATATTTATGTACCTTACAATTTAATTTTGAAATATATGAAGTAATAACTGACAAGCTATGCAAAGAATTATACAAACCAACAATTATAGTTGAGAATTGAATACCCTTTTTTCAGAAACAGATAAAGCCAGGAAAAATAAGCAAAAATACAGAACATCTGTGTAATAGAATTTTTGGATATAGAGGATATTATACTCAGTAAATATCAAATACATATTTTAATCAGATATGGTACAGACCAGGTATGGTAGTACACACCTCTAATCCCAGTGCTTTGGAAAGTGAGGCAGGAGGATCAAGAGTTCAAGGACAGCCTAAGCTGTAGAGTGAGCTCAAGTTTGATCTGGACTACACGATGAGGGTCTATCTCAAAAAAGAAAATTTTCTATCAATTTAAAAAGCAAAAAACAAAATTTAACCAGCACTAAAAATGACCATGTTTTAGGCCACAAAAGAATCATCATCACAGAAGCCAATGTCTGTTCATAAAACATGACATTAAAAATTATTAAAATAATTGTTTCAAAGTCCCATGTATCAGGAACAAGATTGTATGGGATTAATAAAATTTAGCCAAACAAAATTAGAAATAAAAGCAGTAAAGCTTAGAACCTATTAACACTTAAAACATTCTGTTTCAAATTTTGTGAAGAGTATTCTGGTTTAGATCTAAAAGGACTCACAGAGATCTCATGCTCTCAGACGTGGGGTTTTAAAAGACGACTGGGTCGTGTCCCAAGACGTTCCCTTGTGAGAATCCCATCAGAGCTCTGTAGACTTGATGACGCCCTCTGAGTCCTGTACTTTTTTACAAGATGCAATGCTTCTTCCAGCCTGTCTGCCTTTCCCTCTTCCTGGAATTCCACTTCCTGCACCCTCTGCACAAACCAACACACTCACACAGCAACAAAACTTGTGTGCAACACTTTGACCTTCCTCAAGGTTGTTCTGGAGTAGACAGAAGTTCTCCACACAATGATTCCCTAAAGTTCAAAATGTTTTTCCAGGGCCGGAGGGTTAGCTCAGTGGTTCTGGCGCCTGCCGCGCAAGCGGAAGGACCTGAGTTCGATCCCCGGTAACCACATAAAATGCTGGGCGTGGAGACACGCCCACCAACAATCAACACCGCATACCACAATGCCGGACGTGGTGGCTCATGCCTGTAATCCCAGCACTCGGGAGGCAGGGACAGGAGGATTGCTGAGTTCGCGGCGGCTTGCCTGGGCACCATAGTGAGCTCAGGGCCAGTCTGAACTACAAAGTGAGACCCTGTCTCAAAAAGCAAAAAAAAATGTTTTTCCACCGCTGAGCCCTGGAAGAGAGAAACAGAGAACGGAAGAGGCAAAGATGAAGCCCTGCCATCACGCCAGGGACTGAAACACAGCTGGACCAAATCTGAAACCTTTCTGCTAAGCCCAACACACACAGAGCCCTTGGGGCCCCCTTTCCTGCATGGCAATGGCTGCTCATTCAACAATAGCCAAGAGCCCACAGCTGCTGATTCATGCAGTTGTAAGGTTGAGGGTGTCTTAGGAAAAGTGCTTAGAGGAGACCATTTCTAGAAGGGCCAAGGCCAGGGCCTGAAACACCAAAAGTGAAGAGACGTAGAACTCAGCTTCCCAGGTTGTAGGACGGCAAGTCTAGTGTAAGCACCAAAACAAAAACATGGCCTTGCAGAGGAAGAAGAGAGATTTCTGAGACATAGTTCCTCCCTGGGGGTTGACCCTAGTTTTGATCAACAAAACAATCCACATGATTCCCCCAAGAGAGCTTTGGCAAAGCTCAGAGACTCAGCTAGAGAAGTCTGTACTACTTAAGCTTGACACCTACAGGGGTACAGCAGTCCAGGGAAGCACAACACTGGCCTGATCAGGGCCCATCCACAACTAATGAGGTCAGTCAGACTCTTTATTTTTACTTTTTTATTGGGATATAGTTAATTTTATATACACATCAAGATCACACTCAACATTGAGAATTTGTAACAGTACATGACATGATTTAATTCTCATTTTTTCCCACTCTTCTATCCACCCTAAAACTCCCAACCCTCTGTACACATGCATTTGTTTCCCTTTTTCTTTTACCATCACAATTTTTTCTTTCCCCTTATTATTTACCCCTATCCTCCATTTCCTTTAGGATATTTTCTGTTTTACAGTGTCTATCATATAGTCAGACTCCTGAAAGCCTTTTCTTTCCTTCTCTGGTTTCTTATTTTCAATTCTTCTGCAGTTCTGTGGAGAATGAATGAAATGGTTGGTTTATATCTAGATGTCCCGCAAGAGCTTCAGGCACATAACTTGGGGGTGCTAACATTCTTGCTATTAGGTGGGGTCCGGTGAGAGGAGACCATCACTGTGCATGTGGCATAGAGAGATTTACCCCCTGCTGAGCTCTGCCATTCACTCTCTGCACTCTGTGAGGTTTGAGGTGGGCACCGTCCCTCCCCAGACCTTTCCATCATGCCTTCCTGCCTTGGCACTGGCCAGCTGTGAACTGAAACCATGATCCAAAGTAAATCTCTCCCGCTTTAAGTTGGTGATGTTAGTATTTTGCACTAGCTACTAGGAAAATGACTAAGAGAAGCCTTCCATGTACCTCCAGCCTCCTTCTCACCCAGGCCCCATGAGACATGAATGTCTGTGCTTAAAAACCAGGGTGGGCCATGAAGCAAATATCCAGGAGCACAAGCAGAAGCTGCTTTGCAAGTAACGGATGACACTTCCATCCACAATCCCCTCACATTCTGGCAAAGAATGAAGTGAGGATTAGGAATGAAGAGAATCCATAAAGTCAGGAAAACTTAGCTACAATTTCACTGCTGAACTACCAGGTAAATTTCACAATCACTCCAAGTTCCTGCATCCCTTCAGTAATAAGACCTTCTATGCATTCAGTTTCTCATTTTCCTCTATGTATACAGCAGCAAACTTAAGGATTAGGAACTAGCCCTTCTGCCATGCGTGGCTTGGAACAAGGGATAATCAAGTTTCATACAGTGTTTCTCAGAAAGAAACACGCTAGCGGCTGCCTCTATTTTTCTCCTGCAGAACTCCCCTCTCCAACTCTGGAAGTAGGTTGGATACCCCTCGCTGGTGCCAGTCAAGTCTTTGGAAAGACAGAAGAAAAGGAAGAGGAGCCCCAGTCTAGCCATGAATGGACTATGCCACTTTGAGCTATTTTTCTTTCTGCATCTTAATTTATCATATATAAAACAGGAACAATATCATCTGCCTCAGGGGGCACTGGGTGTAGGGTCACATAAGATTATGGAGGACACGATTTGCATACTGGACAGTGATTTTGTAACAAATACCATTAGCCAAAAAAAGACTGAAGCTGACAACTCAAGTTATTTAGATGTAAGTACCCACCCCCAGGAACAACCAAGGCACAACACAAATCCTAGCAGCTACAGATGTGGGTGAGGCCTCTTGAGCTAGTATTTCTGATGCTGGGTCTTCACCAAAACTTCAACACCTAGTCATTTGTTTTCTATGAATTATGAGAAGAAATACAACAATCCTGTAATTAATATCAACAGTTAACAAGACAGCTTGCACATTAGCCTAGAGCACTTTTTAAAAATGTAATGCTGTTGTCGGGTAGAGTCATACACAGGAGTTGTAGGGACAAAATACGGGACTGAGTTAAGTGGAGCTTGAATCCTGGATCTCTGAAGGCAGGTCCCTAAAGTTTCCCGGCCCTCAGTGAGAACAATGACCCTCCTTCTCTCGGCCTCTGGGCTCTGCAGAGCTCTGCACCTGCTTACAATTAGCACTAAGCATAACCTTAGGTGGCAACAACACCAAATTGCAGCTTTTCACCTGGCTGATTTCCATTTTCAAAAACTGAAGATACAGATAGAAAAACCTGAGCAGTGGAAGTTGGAAGGGAGATTGCCATATTTGAATTCTACTTAATGGCCTAGAAAACACAAGGGAAAAATAGTTTGGCCCCTTGTCGTGCCTTGTCACATCTAAAGAACAAGATAAGAGAACATGGCCCCACCTCCCTGATCATGGTCGACTAGCCTCTGCTGACACAGGTTCACCCACCAGGAACCTCACTGTCGTACCCAGCCAGATGTTGGAAAGGCTTCCATGTGTCTAGGGAAATTTTCATCTCACTGGCCCCCAACACAGTTCTGACCAGTCTTCTCTTGATTGATGGAGCAGTTTTACATCTGCCTCCCTCTAGTGGTCCTGAAGAAAGCACCTTTTGTGTCCCTTCTTCCCCAGTGTCCAGTCACTAGAGAGACAGGGCTGCCCTGGGCTTAACTTCAAGGGCTCTTGAGTCCAAGAAACACGAAGTGAATGGAGGCTGGCCTGGGTCCAATTCGATTATCCTCTTAAGTCTTAATGTCTCTTCTATAATATGGAGAATTTAATACAGAAGATCCCTCATGGAGTCTTGTGCACAGTGTGAGCACAAATTCTACCTCATATTAAGAACTCACTAAATGTTAGCAGTTTTTATAAAATAGAGAATTTAAAGATGAATCTTAAAGTTCTGTGCACAATGTGAACATGTCTTAATGCATCCTAAGCACTCCATTAAATTTTTTTTTTTTTTGAGACAGGGTCTCACTTTGTAGTTCAGGCTGGCCCTGAGCTCGCTATGTAGCCCAGGCAAGCCTCGAACTCAGCAATCCTCCTGCCTCTGCCTCCCGAGTGCTGGGATTACATCCATTAAATTCTAATAATCATTCTTCCTCTTAAATTCTCTTGTTTGTGTGGTTCCAACTCTTTAATCATGTGTACCACAATGACATAGACATTAAAGAAAATGTTTAATTGCCTCCTCCCTTACTGACCAGGACCACTCTGTGCCCTTTGCTGATCCAGGATCTCTGGGTGCCTGCTCTAGCTGCATGGTGCCCAGGTTTTGTCCTAGGCCCTGAAACCCCTTTGCCTAATCCCTGGCTTTAAATACATGCCTATATCTAAGACTCCTAGACATTTTAGCTCTATCTTGACCATATTCATTGAGTTCTAAGTGCATGGATCCAACCATTTGCTTGATATCTTCACTTGGATGTTGTGTAGACCAACAGGCAAGGTCTAGTTTTGCCCTTGGCTTTCAGGAGGTAAATCTCAAGGCATCTGAGGTGTCATAACTATGAAAAGCAGGATTCCAACAAGGAAAGCTGCACCCATAAATCCAACACTATCTCTAGGTTCAGTGGGGCATTCATGGCTCTAGCATCTAGCACTGTCTATGCGGTAAGGGACCTCTTCCACTGGCTGTCCCCTCTTGGACACGCAGGCTATCAGGAGCATCTCAGCCATCATCTCAGCCACTCAGTGCCTCAAACAGGTGCAGCACTGACTCCCTCTAGAGGATTTGGGATCCCAAAGCCCATGTGTTAAAAGCTGAGTACTAAGCTCATCGCTATTGGATAATGGTGGAAATTCTGAGTGGCCTAGTGGGAGATCTTAGGTCACTGGGGTTGTGCTGTGAAGGTGACAGTGGAATCCTGATCTCTTCCTCTTTTGCATCCCAGCCATGAGATAAATAGCTTTGCTCTACCACACACTCCCTGCCATGTTGTCCTCCTTTTTCCCTTCTAGAGGGTAAAAGCAGCTAGTTCACCTTCTCGTGAACCAAAACCTCCAAAACTCTGAGCCAAGATAAAATTTTTGTCTTTATAAATTGGTTTATATTTGTTATAGTAATGAGAAGCTGACTAGTACAGATGGTTGTATAGTTTATGAGAAAGTCTAAAGTTAGGATACATTGAACTTGGTTCCTGACAAGTTAGGGACAGGGGTCAGAGGTGATTGCTATTCTGGTTTGTGGAACAGACCACTGCTATAAAGTTCTTACTGAACACTCCAGCTTTCTGTCCTAATGGCTTGGCCACTTCTGGTTCTGAAGGCTGCCTTTCAGAGGACAAGCAAAAGGACCTGCTGGCCTCCCACAACATGATCTTGTAGGCAAGGCCAGTTGCACTGTGCTGGGAAGAGGATGGCTAATACTCAAGAGTGTCAGCTGCTTTCTGGTCCCTCACTAGGAAAGTGAGAAGGTTCCTCACCTCACTAGGCAGTGAAAAGCTTCAGGTCCTGCCCGCTGACAAGGAATGGTTGGAATGATACCAAGTCAGGAGTTGACAACAGTCACCCAAAGTCCTCACACCCACTGCACCTGTCCAGAAACACTTCTGTCCTGGAGAAGTCCCTTCTTATAGCTTGTAGGGGGAAGGCCTACATGACAGAGTAATGAAAGGCCCCTCTCAGATATTCTCTCTGAGCATAAAGGTAGCTGGAAGAGATGAAAGAAAGAAATTGTATTCTTTTCATTGCAATGGTTAATCCTTCTCTTATAAACCACTGTAACTAAAAGGTCACATTTTGAGATTGACAGCTTTCCTAATAAAGCATTTTCTTTCTAGTCTTCAGTCATGGCACCTGCATGTCACAAGATGGAAAGGCTGATGTGGCGGCCACTCATAAAATCTTAAATAGTGACCAAATGAATAGCTAAAATAAAACCATCTCTGAGGTCCTGGCCTTTTTAAAACTTGAGTTTATGAGTTGCTCTGCCTTAACATGTACCTCACTGATTCTAGCTCTTGAAAAGAAGTTATAAGCCTAAAGTGACAGGCTATTTACTAGAGCATTTCTGGAGGCAGGGAACCTGGTTGCTCCTGTGTCTACCCACCTACCTGTCCACACACCATCCATTCCTTTATCCACTCACCCATCTATCCACTATGCACTCACTCATATGTCCTCCTACCCACCAACCTACCCACACAGCCATCTACACCTCAGAGAAGGAGTGAGCCTGGAAGTAGCTCTCAGCCTTGGCTACAGATTCAGATCACCTGTAATTTTCAGAAGTCCCTGTGTCCCAACTGCACTCAGACCAATTAATAAGAAAATCTAGTGATAGGCATCAGCCATCAATAGTTCTTGCATTTTCCCAGGGTGTCCCACAGGAATGACTTAGGGAAGGTGAGGCAGATGCGGCTGTAGCACTTGAGATGAAGGAAGTCTGTTCAGCCCCTCATGGCCAGCTGTGGAAGGGAAGGCGCTGGGTCCCTGCTCCTAGTGGAATCACAACCCCTCTACAGCCCAGCAGCCCAAAGATGAAATGGTCTCAGATACGAAGGAGCCCCTATAGGAACTACCCAGGCTGCAGGCCAAGGGTTGGCATAGGCAGACAGTGGCACCGTTAGCCACAGAATGAAGGAAGAGGTAGAGGCAACCATGAAAGTGGTGTGAGCCTCAGGTCTCTGTCTACTAGTAGAAAGCCCAGAGGTGATTGGACATGGCTTCCTGAAGAGCCGAATTTCACAGTGGGTATATATCTTATTTAGAAAAACTAAGCAATGTTATTTGATGTACCACTGACACTGTGTTAAGTAATGCATAATTTCCTCCACTTGTGCCTACACGGGATGGCAGGTGGGCTTACAGGGACTGGAGAGAGGCCCCCACTGCAGGGGCAGAGAGGGGCCTTGACCAATCCGTGTCTCCTCTCACACAGGACCCCTCACCACCCACCCTGCCCCACTCAGCTCCCAGGCACACCTTTCATCAAGGCTCCCAGGGAGAGAGACACTTCCTGAGGCTCAAGCAGGTTTCAGGCTGAAGCTCTGGGCATCAGTCCTCTCAGGCCTAGCAGAGCTCTTTCTAGACCGCGAGTCCTCACAGCCCTCTAACCCTCATCCTCAGCCTCCCTCCCTCCACCCTGCTGCCCTTCCCCATCCCATCTCAGGCTACTGGCTCTTTGCTTCCACAGTGTCTTCCTTCAAAAGTAAATTTAAAATTTTCTAAATTAGCCAGGCGTGGTGGCTAAGGCCTGTAATCCCAGCACTTGGGAGGCAGAGGCAGGAGGATTGCTGAGTTCGAGGCTTGCCTGGGCTACATAGTGAGCTCAGGGCCAGCCTGAACTACAAAGCGAGACCCTGTCTCAAAAAAAAAAATATTTTCTATATTAAATAACTGACCCTTTTTCTTTTGCAGAAAGCCTCTATCCTATTCTTCTTTTTCTTCCTCCCTCTTTCTGAATTTTTTTCTCTGGGCACCAAGAAACAGACCCCAATTCTTCTACTGAAACATACAGCTTTAAGGGCCTTCCTTTCTATCCTGTTGGGAACTACTGACTGTGTTTGATAGAACCAAGAAAATACTGTAGGCTTGTTCTCTCTGTTGGCACAGCCAAGGAGGAACAGCTGGCAGTTTTGCAAATGGCTCCATTGTATCGTAGCTCTGTTGAGGGGCAAAGATTGCCACAGCCCATTGCTTCTGGGTCTGGACTGCGACTGGTCTATCATCCAGATGAGTTTTCAAATAGAAGATTCCCAGGTGCCCAGTCCCAGAGACTGCTGTAATTAGTCTGCAGAGAAATGTGGAGTGTCAGCATTGAGTAAGAGCTTGTCCGCTCCCAGATGACACCAGCGTGGGGCCAGCAGGGTCTCCTGGCACCTCGCCTGCCTGCAGTCACAGCTGGTGGTGCAGGGACACCACTCCAAGGGACCACAGTCAGGGAGGTGACAGGAGCGCTCATTATCCCCCACAGCTCCTTCCTGGTGGGGCAGGGAATGCTGGGCCCACTCCATCTCTGTGGGGACGCATTTTCCAGAATAAGCTGTTTGGCCTGGTATACTTTTCAGCCCACAAACTGCTTCTGAGCACATGGGAGAGGAGGACGGGAACTAATAGCAGACCCAGCTCTGGCCAGTCTTCAGTGAGCCCTGGTCCAGTGGGGAGGTGAGCATCTGACCAAGAGCTGAACTTTAAGGCCTATAATGTCAGTGAGAACGCTGTGGGTGCCCAGGGAAGTGACAGGAACCAAGTGTTTGCATGGCAACGGCCAGAGTCCAGCCTGAGCAAGGAGGAAGATGGACCAGGAGAGAGCAATAAGGACAGGGAAGGAAATATATATATAGGTATAGAGCTGTGTGGCCCCCTCCTCTGCTGGGTCCTGGTCCAGCCCCTGCAGCTGAGGGATGATGGTACCAGGTGACAGCCATTTGCTGAGCTTTAACCAATTGTCACTGTGTCACATCTACCAAAATTCCCCTGTATCTGCTGGTTTCAAGGCTAACTTCGGCTTTCCTTCATGCAACCATAAGCAAAGTTTAAGGTAAATGATTGTTTTGCAAATGCCTAATAAAGAAAAATGGAATTTAATCTCAATTAATCAAAAGCAGCCAATAAAGTTATAATTATCCAACTGGGGACTTTCCAGTCGAATAGGATAAACCAAATAGGACAATTTTATGACTATAATTAATCAGATATTTTCTTTGTTTTACTTCCAGGTTCATCCTGTGAGCCCAGAACCTTTGGTTCCATGTGTAGCATTCCTGGGCCTCCTGAGACTGGAGCTGCTTGGTCCACAAATTAGTGTCACTCGGATACATCCTTCAGATTTGTGCTGCCTCAATTTACCTTTTTCAAATAGTTTTCCTTAGTCTGCATCTGGCTGGCTGTATCCTGATATGAGGTTTAGAGCAGGAGAGAGAGCCAGAGAGACAGACAGAGAGACAGGGATGGCCACAGGAACTAGGAGGGAGACTTGCCTAAGAAATATGCTCCAGGGCCGGAGGGTTAGCTCAGTGGTTCC
>PVIC010004843.1:12537-29443 GCA_004025085.1 Thryonomys swinderianus | reverse complement strand
AAAAAAAAAAATCCTCTTCAGGGGATGTGGTGGGAAAGGAGGAACAGGAGCTAGGACACACAGGTAAGGGTAATGACACTGAGATGTGAACCAGCTCAGCAGAGGTGAAGGAGAGCAGAAGCCCTGGCTGACGCCCTCCACTCTCTTCACCCTCCCTGCAACCTTGGCAGGCAGGAGCAGCCAAGCTGCTGCCCCGCCCCTCCAGGTGGGAGGCGCTCACCAGGAAAGAAGCAGCCTCGGCCCAGGTTTCAGCCACAGCTTTGGAGCGTGCCAGGGGCACTCAGGCATACTTCACGACTGGACCCGCTTGACATCCTGCCGTGAATGAGCAGAACCACCAGTCCCACCGCTGACTGCCCATGTACCCCCACCGCAGAAGTAAGTGAGGAGTAGAGGGAATCAGGTGTCAAACATGCAGAGCCCAGAGATCACCCGTGAGTCTTTAAATCATAACATATAAGTAGCTAATGACAGAAGCCAGGACTCTTACTGGCATTTAGTCAGAGTTCTTTTAAGAATATATTCAAGGATAGGGCCGGGGATTTAGCTGAGTGGTGCCAGCGCCCGCCTCGCAAGCACAAGGTCCCTGGCTCAATCCCCAGTAACCACATACAACAATACCAGGCGTGGTGACTCACGGCCACCAGCAATCAGCACCACGTACCACCGTGCCGGGCGTGGCGGCTCACACCTGTAATCCCAGCACTAGGGAGGCAGAGGCAGGAGGATTGCTGAGTTTGAGGCTTGCCTGGGCTACATAGTGAACCCAGGGCTAGCCTGAACTACACCCTGTCTCCAAAAGAAAAAAAAGAATATATTCAAGGAAACAGGATATACATTTCTAAATGCACCATAATTATTTTTCTTCTGCTGACAGGAGCTGGGTGCAGTATGAGTCTTCGAGTCTCACGTTTGAAAGCCACAATCCCTCAGGGACCCTGCGGAGTGGTCACGGCTGTGTCCAGCCCTGGAGTGTCCCAGCTGTCAATCATAAAATGGAAATCTTGATCCTTTTGGTTAGAGGAACAGCTAGTTTATGTTTTTAATGCTTTGCATGAACTATTATAAAAGGGTAATTACCTGGAAAGTTAAAGCCTCACCTCTTATGGAGATATATGAGGCAGGACGGTAAAAATGTTAGGTTTGCCATCTTTCAGGATCTGGGGCTGTTTAGGGGATTCGGCAACTTCCCCAAATTCATGACTTCCTACTTTAGATTTTCTTTTTTCTTTTTTTTTTTTTTTTTTGAGACAGGGTCTCGCTTTGTAGTTCAGGCTGGCCCTGAGCTCACTATGGAGCCCAGGCAAGCCGCTGCGAACTCAGCAATCCTCCTGCCTCTGCCTCCCAAATGCTGGGATTACAGGTGTGAGCCACCACGCCCGGCACTGTGGTATGTGGTATTGATTGCTGGTGGGCGTGAGTCACCACACCTGGCATTCTATGTGATTACCGGGATCAAACTCAGGACCTTGAGCTTGCGAGGCAGGCGCCGGAACCACTGAGCTAAATCTCCGGCCCTAGATTTTCATTTTTATACAGTTTTTTAAAAGTTAGGAAAAAGTGAAGATTATAAAACAGAAGAATTAGGGAGTAATAATTAGCTTTGCACGGCTTGACTCAACCAAAAGATTCTTTTCATCCCCACAAGGCATTTTAATTATAACCTCATAGAAGTTAAGACATAAAGGAACTTGGAGATGATCTTCGGTACTTTTCCTCCTCTAACAGCTGAGGGATCTAAGGCTGAGAAGAGGAGCGCAAACCCAAAGTCACACTGGGAGTTCATGACAAAGCCGAAATTAGCGGCCAGGTCCCTGTCTCTCATTTCCCATGCACAGGACTGCAGTCCCATGAGAAAGAGCACTGGCTTTTCCTGAGGTTTGGTCTGAGACACACACGCGACAGACACTCCTCTCCACTGTGTGCATAGTGCTGGAAGCCAGGGCCCCAAGCTCAGCAAACAGAAAGCATTTCCCCACTGGCTGCATTAATCCACACACTGCACCTCCCTAGTGCCAGGGTCTGAGCTTTCTACCTCTTTCCTGCAGTACACAGGTTCCTGGGGAAGATGTTGCGGGTGCCTCCTGCTGGCCAAACAGAATATCACAGGCCTGTCGAAAGGACCGCCCAGCCTATCCATGGGGATGGATGGACATGAGCTATTACAGTATATGCACTAAAATCCCAAAATGATAAACTAGAGGAAGGATAGACTGGGCAACATGCGGGAGTATGACCAAAGTATGTTATTTATAAATCTGGCAAAATAAAATCTGTGCAACCAGTTTTTTAAAGAGAGAAAAAGTCTACCTAAGACTAAAACAGAACAGTTTTCCACATAACAAGGGAAAGGAAGTGCTCCGTTCATCTTTGTTCTAGCCATGCACAATGACAATCTGAATTCAATCCACAAATTCCCAAAAGAATGAAGTCAAGGTGATGCGGCCCAAAAGACTTTGATGTTTAATGCCCACGGACACCACCTGGCGAGATAATTAAAGTGTGGATAACAGCTGCATAGGTCTAGGGTAGATCCTGGGATCCTGCATTTCTCAGAGTTCCTACTAGAAGCTGCTGATTTAAGATCCACATTTTGAACAGCAAGATTCCAGGTGAAAGTGCAGGGACTTTAGAGTCAAATCAAATTGTCTGGGCCTTGGTTTCTCCACGTATTAGCTGTGTAAATCTCAGGAGGAAAAAGGCTTTCACCATCTCCAACACTGAATTCCATGTGTGTAAGGTGGGGTGTCCATGGCTGCCAGATGCAGCGTATAGACCTCACAAATCTTTGGGTGTCTCGTGTACTTTCTGCCACATAGTGGGCACTCAGTAAAGGTGACTATTAATTACTATCATGGGATTTTTCTCCCAGGATATTCACAGCCTCACAACGCACTGCTTATGGATCCTAGTAAAGGCTTGTGACTTGTACAGACTTGTACATCGTAGCAGCTCAGCCTTACAAATGCCGTGGTTTCATTTATTAGCACCTTGTTGCCAAGGTTAGACCCACTGAAATCTGGAAACTTGAGAGGCCTATAGTCAGTCCAGAGCTGAATCTTTAATAGTGGTTTCAGCCATCCCTGATGTACATACATCTTGTCTCACATCCAAACTGGGGAGACACAGAATGAGCAAGATCGATGCCTCATCGCCACACTGGAGGTGAGCTGTATTTCACAGGTGCTTCAGGCAGACACTGGAACGTGACCAGCAGGCACAATTTTCTGAGCACACAGAGGGAGAGACGCAGTGCTGGGTGTGTGGACTAGTTTCTGTGCTCCGTGACTGAGCACCCTCAACAACCTTTCATGCTATGTGAACCCAGTTTCCTCACTTATAAAATGAGGTGATTATAATACTGTATCCTGCATAGATACAGAACGTGTAGACTGGAAATAATTGTCTCCCTTGTCTTGGCCCCTCTTGTGTGAGTTTATGTGACTTTAGGATAAACTGGCACCCATTCTCCACTGTTAGCTCTGGACCTGTGGATCCAGGATGCTGGAAGCAGCTGGCATTAGAACAATGTCCATTTGTAAATCAAGCAGACGACAATTCATGCTGCCAAAAGTTCAGGTCACTAAAGATCGATGGCTGACAGGCCAGCCTCTCGGAGCAGAGTGGGGAAGCTCAGAATCCTATTTCCATGCCTGCTGGCTCCAGTCCTCTCCAGTTTGTCCTTGACACTGCATCCCAACTCCCAGAGCCTTCCAGACCCGGTTCTCTTTGACTCACTCTCTGCCCGATCGACATGCTCTCCCTGGCCCTGGCCCTCTCCCTCTGTCTTCTACAGTCTTTTCACTCAGTGTTCAGAGATGGGCTGAAAAGAAGACATCAGGAAACTCAAGGTCCCTAAGAAGGCTGGGGAGGCATCAGACCAGGACAGCGGGAGTGAAGCAAAACAGTCAGAGCCACAGCTGACACTGCCACACAGAACAGACCCCAGGCGACACTTCTGCCCAACAAGACTTGCAGCTGTCAGCGTGCATACCTGTGCACCACCAACACTGCCTGCCCGCGGGATCCCTGCCACTCTGCCACCATCACTATGCCACGAGAGTGTCATGATGACACCAAACCTCCCCTGATGCTCTGTGGCTGGCTCACACAGGTATCCGGAATTTGACCTTGAAAGGAAAGATTACATAGGAGTGGGGGAATTACATGTTCTCCTGGGGGAAATGGGAGGGAGAAGGACACACACACAGACATGAACACTGTTCTCTGCCCCCTGAGACTCACCCTTTCAGACATGGAGCACCCATCACCCATAGCATTATCTTCACAAGGCAACCAGAGGCTCCATGTGTCAGATCCTGGCCTTTTTGAAAGTCTCTTTCAACCTGTTTTTATTATAGAAACTTTCAAACATGCACCCAAGAAGAACAAATAGAATAATGATTCTTAAGTCTCCATCACCCAGTTTCACAATTTGCTTTTAAATCATGGCATTTTGAGTGGTGGGAGCAGAGCACTGGGGATCAACCCAAGGAGCAGAGTAGATAAGCGTGCTGCCAGTGAGCTACATTTCCAGCCTTTTGGCTTTGAATCCAAAAGCTATCATCCAAGTGAATGATTTCCAAGACTATTTGAACTACGTCCTCAATGCAACGTTGAACTATGTCTTCCATGTTGGTAAGCGGCAAAGAATTAGAAGTTGGACATGGTTATATTTTGCCGAGAAGCCCCACAGGAGCCATCTAGAATGCTATGGTCCTACATTAGAGAGAGACAACTAGCTGGGCTGGATCCAGAGTGGACAATGAGCCTCCCATAGCCCAGAACCTCACTGGGCTCAGAAAAGCAAGCATGGTGGGCCACATGGAGGCACCCAGGAGGAAGGATCCAAAGTAACATCACAGAGCTCCACACACCTGGGTGGAGGGAAGCCCAAAGGTTAAAACGCCATCTCCTGTGTGGTTCTGAGAAACAGCATACCTGGACAGCCTTGAATCTAGGGCAAGTATATCAGCTGGTGTAGTGTGACTCCTGTAGCTGAGATCCAGCAGGAACCTCTGCCAGGGTTCACCGGAGAAGCAAGGCAGACACCAGAGACCGGACACTGAGTAAGTTAAACACCTTCCAAGAGGCAGACACCTCACCAGCACCACCACATCCCATGATACATCATGTATCCCCAGTGCTGCAGACACACCTTGGGAAGAAGAGATAGTAAGTCAACATGGAGTACCCATTACTCATAAGGGTTATCTTCACAAGGCAACAACTGAATTGGCCTGGAAAAATCCACCACTTGTTCTCAGTAGAATGGATATTTGAGATAATTTAAATTTAATTACAGAAAATGAAACATGCTTGTATTGCATAACTTCCTAAATTACAGAGATTAAATCTCATTATCACCACATGAAGAATATGTATCCATCCAATCCTGTGCCCCCTCACGGGGTGGGGGGGAGGAGCAGGTAACCCAGAAACACTTTGCATTACTTGAAAACGTGTTCATGCGAGGGCTCCATGCCCAACCAATGCTCTCAGCATCTCCAGAATGGGAAGTTGTTGATTTGTTCCTAGGATCTCTCTATTATTCTAATGTGACCATAATTGAGAACTAAGTTGCATCTCACTCATACTGATTGTCTAATGCCACAAGGTATTGGCTGGACAGACAAGTGGAGAGGTGATGTCTTATCTCCTTGCTGGTTTGTTTTCTGCTCATCTGTTTCACAAGCGGCCATATCAAATGCAACCTGGAGTACTATCTCTCCCTTCTACTCTTCCAGAAATTGCCCTGGTAATTGTTACCTCATGCTCAGATTAGCCAGTGAGAAAGTGAAAACCACTGGCTATCTTCTGGTTTTCACAAACTAGAAAAAATTACATAAAAAAAACTGAACAGAGCTGCCTACTGGTGAGACACAAAGCCCACATCTTCTCCCAGAAGCAGAGCTGGGATTGCCAGCCCCAGAAAGATCTGCTTGAGAACACTGACCATCGATTCAGATGAAGATGCTCAGAGAGTCCCAGAGGTCCCAACTCCAGCTGTGACCTTGCCTGATGAATCCCAGAAGGTTCCCATTGTTACTGTGTCTTGGGGACTCCAAAATTGAGATAGCCTACTCCACAGGGAGAGTAGAGGACCTTGGAAGGTGTGGAGTCAGTGTTTCGTTAGAGACTCTTCTAATGGCCACAGATAGGACAGAGTGTGCCAAAGCTTTCTTGATTAAAAAAAATGGAACCAACTAGGATGCTGGCAATTGATTTTTTTTTTTGAAATGCCACATTGAATAAGAGTTGGAACATCACAAATAGGCAGTTGGCCATCCCAGGGTTGGGGTGTGGTCCGTCTCCTCAGGTGCAGAGGAAAGTGTAGACATATGGGATATGGCAGAATTTTAAAGCCAGAGCTTTGGCAATGAGATACAGCCTTGGCCTGCAAGGCAAGAGAAAGAAACACATCACCAGACACTGGCAGAAACTGGAAAGGGGGCTGTTGTGATGAAGACAAGAAACTCTCCTTTTCAGCATCTGAGAGGACTCAAGGTTGGTAAGACCAGATGGACACTGAAAGATCATGAGACAGACAGATGACGGGTAGAGAGATAGATAGATAGATAGATAGATAGATAGATAGATAGATAGATAGATAGATAGATAGATAGGAAGGATAGATGATAGATAGGTAGATAGCAATATTTAGTATAGATATTTAGACTGTCCATAATGCCCAGAACACTACTCTCAAACCCTGAAGATAAAGATATGAGAAGAATCTTTTATTCTTTGGTCTCTATCCTGGTTTGTGATCCAAAGGTCCTTCATACGTCCTAGAAGAAAAGAGCATCTTTGTTCTACTGAGAGAACTTCTTGTGGGATTCTACACATTCAGGATGGAGGCTGGTTGCCAAGGAAACCAAAGGAGTAAGTAGAAGATTGGAACTTTCAGACTCACACAACCTCTGGAGAGGGGACAGTGGCTGAAGGTGGAGTAGACCACCAGTGGCCAGCCATATAACAAAACACACATATGTAATGAAACCTCCATAAAAACCCAAAGGACCAAAGGATAGGATCAAAAGAGCTTCTGGACTGCTGAACATGTGAAGATGTCTGGAGGGTGGTATTCCCAGAGAGAGTGTGGAGCTTCAGTGGCTCTTCTCACAGGCCTTTATCTAAACTTCTTTTCCACCCACTGTGCATCTATATCCTTTATAATAACAGGTAAGCACAAGTATGGAGTTTCATGAGCTGTTCTGACAAATTAATTGGACCTGAGAAGGGGTCACAGGAACTTTGACTGATATGCAGACAGACAGAAGCACAGGTTACCTCCCGGCCTTGCAACTGGAATTTTGTCAGGCTGAGCTTCAACTTCTGGAATCTGACTCCAAGTCTAGATAGGTAATGTCTGAATTGATGTCATCTGTAGGATACTCTGCTAAAGAAAAGGTTGGTTGTGGGGGAAAAAGCCACATATACATTGGTGACTAAAGATGAAGTGTTCAATGTTGTGTGTGAGAGTAAGAAAAGCACTGGATTTTTCCTAGATATTTGTAGAGACACCAGAAGATTAACTCTGACCCTGCAGGTATATACCCTGTTCTGTTCCATGGTAGGAGGCTGGCCTGCCTAGATTATTCCAAGAGCTCCAAACTCAACTGGTTTTGGATGTTTCAGCCAGGAAGGAGCCCATAGTGAGGTCAATGTACTCACTACCCTGCTCGCCTACCTGCAGAATTGTCTCAGCCGAGATCTATGCTCAGTCATAGGCCCACCCTTCAAAATGACCAGCTCTGTGTTCAACATTCTGCTTCCCAAGAACTGCTGTCTCTTCCATTCTTCTGGTCTAGCAGGGTAAAGACTGAGATACTACTGAGTAATCTCAGATGATCATACTTTCCATTGTGGCTCCTGACATCCTGACATTAATAGGCCGTATTAATCAGCTATTCCCTTGCTGGGTCAGAATACTTTACACCTGTAACTTAAAGGAGAAGCCATCTATTCTGGTCCACAGTTTTGGAGGTTTTAATCTATGGTCCACTGGCTTGAAGTCACAGATATGGTGGAAGAGTATGATGTCAGGAAGCAGAGAACAGGAAAGAGCTAAAGAGGAAGGAGCTAGGTCACGTACCCATGTGCCACCCAGACGTACACCAGAAGTGTCCTTTACTAACCTCCTAGGAAGTCAAGTCAATCAAAATGACAATCCAGAGTATCACATACCCATTCCTCAACGGACCTTGTTTTGAGGCTCCCTGGTCTTTGCCACAAGGACCTTGGCTGACAACACCCACTGCCTTCGACCCTTCTTTTGTTTAAGAGCCTTGGGAAAAGGCTTGGTGTTCCTAAAACTTTACTTGGCCAGACTCTGAGCCATGAGCACACTGATTACCTGACATGAATTTACTTGTGTATTGGAATATCATTCTTTCTTCTTGTGTAATATTTTGGTAATTCTGTTAGTTGTGTTACTTACTACTCATAAATTCTATGGAGCTTGCTTAGTTATCCCAAAGAAATCTCGTGGTTCTGTTCAACAGCCAGCTGCCAATAGACATATGAGCAAGAATACACACAGTTCAGATAGAGGGAGTCAGGTTTTCCCCTTGTCAAACAGCCCAGAGGGAGAAAGAAGCATTAAAACACAAGTAAAATGAAAAGAAATAACTGTAGCCAATCAGAATAAGCCCCACACAAAAATCTAGGAAGATGTGAGAATAAGAAGGAAATTATCCAAAGACAGGCCAGCATATGATTATAACACATAATTTACAACACATAACTTTTAAATAGTTAGAAAAAGCTGTCTGAGAAGCAGACCAAGTCATGCACACCCTAGATAAATGACCAGTTCCCAAGTTGTTGGTATAAATTCCCTTACCACACAGGCTTGCAAGAATGCCTAAGACACGTGTTTCATGGCTGGGAATCAGGTCAGCACATGGACTTTACAAAGAATCTGGTTGTTCAAGTGTTTGTTTTGTATGAGGAGGGAGAAATACAATTTGGTGGAAATCCATCTAAGGCCTATACTGTCACAAGCTCATGCCTTCATGCCTCTGAATTTTTGCCTGTACTGATTTTTTGCCTTTTCCTGAAGCCTATTGTATTCTTTCTGTACCATTTAAGTTCAGACTTATGTTGACAACCTACAAAGAATTACTTTTCCTGCTGCACCTTTTGCCTTCTCCTACCTGGGGGAGAAGCAGAAGGAGAGGGGGCTGTGAAGGGCAGAGATCTCTGGGCAAACAAAGTGAGGATTCACCACAGACAAGCTCTGTCATCTCCTCCTTTTTCCTGGGCCTTCTTCACTCCAGCTGAAGCCCTATGATCCCGGGAAGGAGTAGCTGGCAGAGCCACTTTTGACCCTCACTCTGACTCCACCTCCTCACCACCCTCTACTTCACCATATCTGAGGGATGAGCCCAGAGGACCTCTAAGTCATGTGTTTATCCTTGGGGATGAGGATACACTGGGTCCTTTTCAGGATAGTAAGAGGAGAGAAGACACTGGGTGTTTTCTAAATGTATTTTTTGGTTTATGCAATATTTGTACATATTTATATAACTTACAATATTTAGGCATAGTGCATACAGCAGATGAAGACATTTTCATTAATATCTCTCAATATCCTCTGCTTGCTTTGAACACACTGAGCCCATCTTTCTTGCCACTTCCTGAAGTAGTTCTGGAAGTCCTCTTTAATGAGTCTCATTAGCTGTGCTGTGGTAGCTGCCTGGATGTACTGGATTGATTCAAAATGTTTATGGCTTTGACTCTGACTTTGGGGGTGTGCCAGAAGGGGCACAGCGTTAGATTTGGGAAATAAAGTGGATAAGGATGCAGTATTTTAGAATCCTGCCTCTCCACTGGATGTTACACAGTAGCATGAAGGACACCCATGGAAGAGTCTTCCAGAACTGCTTCGCGAAGTGGCAAAAAGGCAGGATAAGAATGTTTAAAGTCAGAGTCAATACTCTAGAGGGACTTGTGGCAATGTATCTTTTACTATAAGATACATTGTTTTATTTCAATATTTACTAGATACCGTGTTTTTATCACACTTCATGGTTCTGTTTTTAGTTTCTTTGAGGAACCTCCTGAGTGTTTTCACAACTGGACTATGGGCTCGGCCCATGGCTCAGTGATGAAATGCTTCCTTGTCGTGCATGAGGCCTGAGTTTTGATCCCCAGCACTGAAAAAGGGAAAAAAAGAAAACAAAATGAACATAGCAGCTGCACTGATTTATCCTCCCACAGAAGCATGTAGAATTCTCTCTTCTCAGCACCCTCATTCAGCATCTTTTATTTTTCACTTTTCAGTAATAGCCGTTCTAACTCAGGTGAGATTATATCTTATTGTGGCTTTGATTTGCATTTCCCTGATGATTATATATGGAAAAAAACCTCAAGATGTCAGTGTAGGCAGTAAATTTTTATAAGATCTCAAAGGTCTACACAACGAAAGCATAACTAGAGAAATGGAATTATATAAACCGAGAAATTTCTGTAGAGTAAGCAACACAATGCAGTGAAGAGACAACATACAGAACTTATTTATATAGCAGATGATTTTTAATATCTAGAATATAAAGAGAAGTAAAAATCTTGCTAAAAAGTTAAAAAATTTACATGGGCAAATGATCTAATTGACATGTCTCAAAAGAAGATATACAAGTGACTAAAAAGTAAATGAATAAAATAGTCACAAACTGTCAAGAAAATACAAATAAAGACATCTGAGGCTTATTGAGTGTTTATCATAGATGGATTCAAGGAGTCCTCTTTCTATGGCCCATGAGTTAAACCCTATGAAGAACACACATGCAATTAAAGTTAGGCCTATTGGGTTATTAAGTAAGGGAGAGCACATGCAGGGGAATCATGGAACTGCAAAAGGAAAAATATTAAGAAAAGATGCTTATTGAAGCTGGGGAGCTTAAGTTAAATGTCCTTGGCAGGAATTGACCAGAATCTCTAAACAAAGGAGTCATTGAAGTTGTCAGTGATTTTTATAATGAAAGCACAAGAATCATGGGATATACACTCATGTCCACCATGAATTATCTATAGTAGCTGGAAAGTGGAAGCTACCAAAACATCCATTTACAGATGACTGGAGAAATAAAACGTACACATGCGATGGAATGTTATATAGATTTAAAATGAAATTCTGACATGTGTCACAACATGGATGAGCTTTGAAGGCATTATAAGTGATATTAGCCAGTCACAAAAGACAGAGTAGTTAAACTTTTACAGACAGTAAAACGATGGATGTCAGGAGTTGGAGAGGCCTGGAATAGGGAGTTTTTAAGAGAAGCTGTTTTCTTGTTTGTCTCTTTGTGTTTGCTTTTGTGGTACTGGAAAGAAACCTAAAATCTTCATAATGAGCTATATCCCTGAACCTTCTTAAATTTTTTTTATTTTGAGACAGGTTCTTGCTAAGTAACTAAATTTCCCAGGCCTGGCTCAAATTTACAAACTTCCTATTTTGGCCCATCAAAGTACTGGGTTTACAGATGAATTATTTTTCAGTGGCTACAGAGTTCCAGTTTTCAAAGATGAGAATAGTTTTAGAATAGATGGTGTTGATTGTTGAACAATAACATGAATGTGCTTAATGCCACTCAAGTCTATACTTAATGGTTTAAGTGGTAATTTTATGTTATGTACATAACAATTACTGCAATTTCTTTAAAGTCATGTAGACTTCCTACTGGATTGGCTCTATATTGTGTTTTCTTTTCCACACAGATGTTCATGAGCTAGTTAAAAGAGAGTGAGTTTAGACTGTCTCTCTTGGATGGTTTGGCTTGACTTGGTTTTCCTGTTTTATAAGTCACAAAAGAGATTTGTGAGATGTAACTTCCATTTCAACTCTCAGTACCCTCATCTCAGCCTAGCTGTCAGCAGAACTTTTCTGTGCCTTCTTAGTCTCACTTGTATGTGTGCTTGTTTATTTATTCTTAAATTTAAAAGTAGTATGTAGGGAACAGGGAAAGGGGACATAACTAGAACTCTGCAATAAGTTCTAGTCTCTTGTGAGCCACAGCAGCACAAGGCAAATTTATTAATTATACAGAAAAGGTAAAAAAAAAAATGAGACTTCAAGAAAAAGTTGAGTTTTGGGCCTGCTCAGTGCTGTTCTGGGCATCAAAAATGGAAAAACTGGAACTCACCACACTTTACTCAGTATAGTGGAAGTAACAAATCTAACAGGCCCCTCAGAGGGCAGCTATGTGGTTCATCCTAGAACACTGAGGAAGTTCTGTTGAAATCTATCCATCCTCAGAACGTCTTCAGCTGATGCCATCCTACCCTGGAGCATCACAGCATCACTGGGTGGTCATTGAGGTCTTAACTGTAACCAGAGGTGAAAATGGAGTCATGGCTGGATCTAACAGGGCTGGCCTGTAGGCAGGAAAATTAGGCCTAATCACAATTTTAAATGACTTTCCACCAAAATTATGTAGAATTGCTCCTGACAGTAGTAGACTTCAGAATCTAACCCCAAACAGCAAAAATGCTCAGTGTGGGCTTTTCTATCATAGAGGTCCCCGAAGGTTACAGCAGCCTCTTCTGCCACATGCTCCCTGCCAATGTATCCCATGCTGCCATAAACCGAAAGCAATAGGGCTAAGTGACCATGGATTAGAACCTCAGAAACCATGAACCAAAATAAACCTTTTCTCCTTTTAAATTGATTTAAGTGTTTTGTCATAGTGACAAAAAGCTGACTAACACACTAAAATTAGATAAAGAGAAGCCAGAGAAAGGAAGCAAAATAACTTCTAACATATTCACCATAATGTAAAGTAGCCAAATTTTTCTACAAAGGGCCAAATGGTAAAATTTTAGCCCTTTTGGGTCGTACATAACCAAAGACTATATATAACTGAATAAGCATGGCCTTAGTCTGATAAACCTTCCAGATGAGCACCAAAATTGGAATTTAATGTAGTTTTCCAGGTCACAAAATATTATTCTCATTAAAAATTTTTTCATCTGTCTAAATACTATAGAAACACAGCGGGAGGCCACATTTGACCTGCAGCTATAATTTACTGACAACTTTTGCTATAAAAGCTGCTCTTAACGAAATATAACCCATAGTCCAGCAGCACTGGAGCACAGTGAAGAGAAGGGTTGGCTGGAAATTCCAAAACCTCAGACCTGACCTCAGAGATCCTCATGAAAATCTGCATTTCTAACATCACCACAGCTTCAGTCAACATAGCAGAAAGGTCCTATAGTCAGAGAAGCACTGGCTCACAGGGACACACAAGCTGTGCTGTGACCAACCTCCATACTGCACCTCCCCAGAGAAGTGACGACCTGAAAGATGCGAGCTTTTCTGTGCATCAGTTTCTCCTGTACCAGGTGGAGATGAGAGCATTGCCTTCTTTGAGCCTGGTTGTGAGAATTCACACACATGGGGCTTAAAAATGTGTTGTTATTATCACAAACTTTCATGCTATTTTCACAGTCAGCGTCTGAAACAGTTAGTTGTTCACTTAATTTCCCAAAACACTAAGGTCCAGAAATGAAGAAACTCATCTGGGATCCAAAGTCTGTTCTGAGAATAAGGAAACTTTCAAAGGGACCAAAGGGGAACAAATCCCCCTGGGGCCCAGTTCACCACACTCATGTTTCCCTTTGGGGCCCACTCGGTCCACCACCCCATATATATATAAGCCCCTGAACCTCTAGATTGTCCTAAAAATATTTGTCACTCAGGGATCTCCCTAGATCTGCATCCCAAGTTGCCTTTTCATCCCCTGAAATTTATTTTCCATTAAGCTGCATAGTGTTTTTTACAACTTCTCTTTCTAGTTATAGATTGTAAATTTTCCCTCTGCTGAGTCTTGTAGCTGACTGTTTTTCATTATATTTGTAGGGCTCCAGGAATAAAAAAAGGCAATTCCTTTATTTGAGAATCCTGACATTTATTAGCATAATAAAACTCTCAAGATGAAATTGCAGGTTTCCAGACAGTAATTTCATTTGCAGGACAACTTATGAGGAATTTATTTTAACGCCAGGTAAAAACCTAAAATATATGAGACATGCAGAAAGTGCAGGCCCCAGATAAAATGAAATGCATGTGTTAAGGATGGAAAGCTCAGCTGTTATCTCTCACATATTAATTAGGAGGTGACAGCAACAACAGGCTGGGGATTCAGGTTCTCAGCTCCTCCTGGTCTGCTGTCAAAGCTATGGCTGAAACTTCTTCCTGTATGTCAAAAAAATCACATCAGGTTCCCAACATGTCACCACTCAGCACTAAGTGGCCACTTTTGGCAGATACATCCAGTGCCTTTCCTTTGGACAGCTTCTGTATTTGCCATTTAACAGATCTGCCAAAAACCACTAATGACAGCCACACAGAAAACTGTCTTTCATGTTGTACAGAGGTTTTGCAAGATTAAACAACTTCAACAATTTCAATTTGATACATAGCAGAGCCAAAGTAAGATTTTACATTTGATTCTGCTGAGTCCTCATAAATATAAGGTGATTTTGATAATACTTGGCTATGGTTTTAAAGTACTTTCATGTGCAGAAGCCAGGGTCCTTCGATCATTTCATTTATTCATCCAAGGAGACAGGAGAAGGGAGGTTCTGAATCTGAATCGCAAGGCTGACATTATTAAAACATGCATGATGTAGACTTGCCTTGAGTCCCCAAATGGCAGAGCCTGTGCCCAAGGCTCCTGCTATGACTTGTTCATGAGAGCAATCCCCGAGGCACAGATGGAGATGGGATGGGGCCGAGAAGGAAAAAGAGCAGATGGGGGGTCGCCTGATCTGGCCACCAACTGGTGTCTTTGGGACTGGTTGCTCCATCTTGTAGAACTGTCCTGTAAGAGGCTGTGTGAAGAACTACCTCTCCAAACAGTCCTACTCAGAGGAACAAGAGAGAACTAACTCCCAGCCTCAGTCTGCTTTAGTCTAGGGCTCACTGAATGGGCACCTTCCTCCCAGCTCTCCTGTATCCTAGCAGGTGGAGTAAGGAGCCCACAGCACCACATATAGGCACGCTGCTGGCTTCTTCTCCCGAGGCTGGTCAGAGAGTGAGAAAGAGTAGAGCCCATGCAAAATTGGTTCCAGTGACAGTGGCTCAGGAAACAGGTGGCCGAGGATGTGAGGAACAGGAGAGGCAAGGGGAAATGAAGAACACAAGAGAGAAGTTTGATGCAGCTGCCAAGAAAGCTGACCAGAACCTGATGTTCTCAGAATCCACTCATCTTTGTGTAGACACCAATCACTGTGCTTCAGGATAGTGACTTCTAGACTGTGAATCTGAATTCAGGTCTTCTTGACCCTAGGGCCCGTAATTTTACTCTTACAGTCTGCTGTCTCTGGGTCCATGGCCATATGTATTGACATGGTTTGAGCAAATACACACCTAAGTTAGCCATCGCTGGGAGAATTTTCTTATTAATGTGAAAAACACATTCGGATTAAGCAGACAGTACAATAAAAATCAAAAGAGCGATATGGACATAACTCATCCTTCGACTCATTTCATGTAGACAGCACCCTAGAGGGCAAAGGCCTTCTTAGATATCTAAACACCATTCTTAAATTAATAATTCACACTGCTAGGTCTTAGGCACATCTGTGGTAATACATAAGATCACTGCTTTAATACTGCAAAACCAGGGCCAAGATGTGACTCAAAGACAGAGAAGAGTGGAAGAAAGATTAAGGAAAAAAAAGCCAATGTAGAACCCATCAGCTGTCCTGGAAGCTGGGATTTGGAAGCCTCAAGTGATCCCACTGAAAACACCAATGAGGCTGATAAGTCTCATAAAGTATGTTACACCTGTATTCTCCAGATCAATCCTTTGCAGTTTTTACTTCCCATAAAACATGAGAAGTAGGAAATAATTACAGCAGGTTCACATTGGAAAACTTTTGGAAGAAGTGCATTTTTTCAACAAGTGTTTATTGAACGTCTACTCTATGTTAGAGTCAGGGTTCGGCACTGGGATTATTCTGAATTGTCAAAACATGGTCCATGCACTCTAGGAGTGTGGTTTAAGGCAACCGTGACAAATAAGCTTCGTCTTTTGGAGTGATAGCTAAATTCTCCACAAAAACAGCTTGCATCGCTCGCTAGCAATTTTTGTCCCAAGCACTGGGATTGAACGGGTAGCATAAAGGCCATGTATTTAACATTACTTGAGATAATCAATTTGTGCGTCTGGGTTGTGGTGAAGCTTGCTGAAGGATATAGGAAGTTCTTGAGTTTAAAAAAAAAAAAAAAAAAACAGGGCCCCAAGGAACCCAACTGATAAGGAAAAAAACTGAAGAATATAGGAAGTTCTTGAGTTAAAAAAAAAAAAAAACAGGGCCCCAAAGGAACCCAACTGATAAGGAAAAAAACTATCATTCAAACAATAAATGGTAGTCTGGTGGGCTGACCCTCTGTCCACAGGGTTCCTGCAGTAACTCTCCCCCAGAAACGGTGATAACTTCCTCCTAAAAGAAAAAAAGAAAGAAAAAATACTTAAAATCAAAAAAGGATTATAGACACTCATCAGAAAGAAACTGGTTCAAAAGAGACTAAGACCATGTACCTGTTTCCCTCTCAAATTTTTAGAATAGCAGTGAAAAATCTGTCTTTAAGAAGACATATACTGGGCCGGAGGATTAGCTCAGTGGTTCCGGCGCCTGCCTCACAAGCGCAAGGTCCTGAGTTCAATCTCTGGTAAGTAACCACATAGAATGCTGGGCGTGGAGACACGCCCACCAACAATCAACACCGCATACCACAATGGCGGGCGTGGTGGCTCACACCTGTAATCCCAGCACTCGGGAGGCAGGGACAGGAGGATTGCTGAGTTCGCGGCTTGCCTGGGCTACATAGTGAGCTCAGAGCCAGCCCGAACTACAAAGTGAGAACCTGTCTCAAAAAAAAAAAAAAAAA
>PVIC010004843.1:0-12437 GCA_004025085.1 Thryonomys swinderianus | reverse complement strand
AGAAAAATTTCAGTAGGAGAACTGAAAAGCAGAATGGACATAACTAAAGAACAATTTAGCAGCAGAAGGAATTGTCACAGCAATAAGAAAGAGAAAAATAGACAAAAGATATGAACAGACAAATCACAGAGAAAGAAACCCAAGGGGCCATTAAGTGCATGAAAAAAATCCTCAGCATTGGGGTAATCAGAGAAATGCAAACTAAGCAATAGCAAGACATTGTGTCTGCCTATCTGATGGGGGAAAATTAAATGATTGAGGATTCCTAGTATTGGCACAGTGTAGGGAATCAGTCTCATCTAGTTTTGGCAGGAACACGGTTGGCACTATGTTTTGCAGGGCAATCTGGCAGGTCTTTTCTAATTAAAATGTGCATACTTTTCTCTCCAGCAATTCCAGTTCCAGGGATATTCAGCATGTATCCACAGTGACACAGTGACATACACATAGTGCAGAAGTCTCTGTGGCAGTGTTCGTGATCAGGAAAAGCTGGAAGGTGGGGAAGTAGATGTAAAAAGATGGCAGGTGATTAAACTGTAACATACATCCAAACAGTGGAACGCCATAGAGCAGTTAGCAGGACATAGTGTGTCCTGACACCAACGATCTCCTCCACATATTTTAATAACAGCCTCCACAGCCTGATAACCTACAAGTCCTGGACATACTGCGTTTTTCAACACTTTACACAGTGATGCCTTGTTGAAACTTCAGTGTGCTGTCATCAAACCCGCTTACTGAGGAAGGAACGAACCAAGGCACAAGAGTTTAAATAGTTCCCCACAGCCACACACAACAGTGAAGCTGGAATTTAAACCAGTACTCCAATTACAGGGATGATGCTTCTAAATGTGAGGCTGTATGAGTACTCAGGGTATTCTTTTAAAAATTGAGTTGCTGAGCTGAATGCGAAGAGCTGATCAATTTCTGTGAGAAATATCAAAACGATGTATTTTCCTATGAACATAAGTTTTGATGCTATTACCCAGGAGATCCCGGGATAAGTACATGCAAAGCCATGATTCATCTTGTGGAGGATGGAAACAAGGATTTGAAGTGAACAAGGCTTTCATTTTATGTTGCATTTGAGTTTTCTTAAAATGTAATCATGAGTGAATTGTCTAATTAAATTTTTAATTTATACAATCTAGCCAGCAGATTGCCACATGGCATAGGTAATATCGCTCTGTATTGTTCGTCTCAAAAGTTTCCATTTAGAAGAGAATAAAGACCTTCAAAGATTACCCAGTCCAACCTTGCTGCTCAGAAACTTCCCCCGAGAGATAAGAGTTTATCCTTTGCTTGAAACAAAGAGACGAGGCGCTTCTTGCTGGCAGAGCAGCTCACATTGGCCAGGGCAAACAAACCTTGGGATTTAGTGGAAAAATCACAGGTGTTAAGAGGTACACAGCCTAATGCTTACTTCCTGGGCCCCGCAAGCACCAGCTGGGAGACTCTGACCAAGCTTCCCAGCCTCCCTGGCCTCGGTGTTTGGATCTGTGCCCCGGGACTCACGTACATCCCCAGCGGGGCTGTGTGGGGAATAAGGGAAGGCATGGCTGAGACGAGAGGCTGGAGACTTGACTCAGAAAAGGGGTCAGCATCCACACATTCCCTTGCTTCCCTCCTTCCTCTGGTTCCCAACACAAGTACAGATCTGCCCCTTTCCCGGTTAGTCATGTCTTCTGGGCAGCACTCTCTACTCAATGTCCGATATTTGTGACGAGTGGCTTGTTGTGTGCTTTGATCATAAGACCAGGCTACACACTACATATCTCCCCGCCCCAGGAACAACCATAACGGGATGATGAGAAAACAACACAAATCCAAGAGGCCCTGTATCAAAGCCCAGTGAGGTAGTCCTGTGACTCTGGCCCTTTCTATGCCCACAGAGCTTGGGCAGATGATGGAACCCTGAGTGGCAAGCACCTTTGGTCCTCCCCTTCTGGGGCACTGAGTTTCACTTTTCCCACTTCTCCCTGTTTCCTACTGATGCCAACCACAACATTAACAGAAAAGTTACTTTCCATTACATCTACTGTTTAGAAGACAGCATCATCTCCAACATGAATCCAGGGCAAGGGACACATAACAGAAGGAGTGCTAGGAGACAGGAACTTCCATAACTCCTCCATGGCCACAGAGTGCTGTGACACACATAATCTCATTTAAAGCTCACAAGAAACCAGCCAGCCAAAACTTGATGTACTCAGAAGCAGGGATTTTGAAGGGCGATTGTGTCATGGTAGTGCCATAGCAGAACATGCTATTAGGACATGGGACATGGTCGGAAGCGTTGGTTCCCTGGGTCTGTGGCCTGGTAGAGTGTCTGTCTGTCTCTCTCTCTCCCTCTCTCTCTCCCTCTCTCTCTCTCTCTCTCTCTCTCTCTCTCTCTCTCTCTCTCGGGTCCTCCCTTCACTTTCTGCTTCCTGGTCACCATAATGCGAGTGGCTTTTCTGCTACCATGCCCCTCTGCCATGGTTTCCTGCCCTACAGCCAGCCAACTACAGTGTGAAATATGAGCCAAAAAATAAATGTGTTTCTCCTTTAAGTTCCAGATGTTGGTGTTTGTCCCAGCGATGAGGAAAGTGACTAAGACACCAGCCAAGTATGATGTATGTCACATGCCTTGGTTACACTTCGAGTGTGTCCCCCCTAAAGGCATGTATTGCGAATGTGATTGGCATGGTAATGGTGTGAAGAGGTAGAACTTGTCAGAGGGTTCTGCCTTCCCAAGCAGGTCAGTGCCACCACCTCAGGGCTGAAGTTCAGCACCCCCTTGCTCTCAGGACCTCTTGTTCTCTCCCACTCTCCCATGGGCAGATGCAATTAGAAGGCCTCGCCAGTTGCAAGCCCCTCTGCTCTCTGGACCGTCCAGCTTCCAGAACCCTGAGAGCCAAGTTGGTGCTTTATGAATGGCCCAGCCACACAAAATGCACCAGGACTCTGGCTCAGCTGTGGGAGCTCAGCAAGCCTAAGTGTGCTGCCCAAGGTCATGCGCAACTCAGCGGGAGAGCCAGAGTTCAAACAGAAGAAGCAGTTATGTCTGTGCTTCTGTGCAGCCCTACAGAGCTCTGGAAGCTGCCAGAGCCTAGCTAGACTGCGCTGCCTCCGGGCTCTCCTGAGACCAAGCCTGGGCCTGGGAGGGATCTCAGGGAGAAGAGCCTTGGATAGAGCAGGAAGCAGGAGGGCCTGGAGCCTGCCCTGGATAACCCGTGGTCTCCTCTCCCTTGGCACTCAAGATGCACAGCCTGCGGGCTCCCTGTGCCTCCTCGGCCTCTCTTGGGCCCAGGCTTCACCCACATCATGCCCAGCCTGCGTGTGGAGGAGGAATACCTTGTGGAAATCAATGAGATCCGTGAGAGTCGCATGGCGACTGGGGTCCACTCCCAGGAAGCTGTAAAAGTCCCCAGATGCATCCACGAGGAAGTGCTTGAAGCCCTTCTGCAGACGGTAGGAGAGGGTGTAACCCCATATCTTTTCACTGACTCGGACGAGAAAGGCACCCTCAGCCATGTTCTCCAGGAGATCCTCTGCATTTTCTCGGGTAATAATTCCTGATTTTAAAAATTAAAAAAAAAAACATTAAGAAGTCAGCAGATTCTGCTCCTCCTTCCCCTCTTTCCCTATTCAGGCTTTCCCCTTAGCTGGGCCTCAGTCCACGCACAGACCCTGCTGTGTAGGTGCCAGGAAAGGAGGGAAGGGCCTGAGGCTGACCAATGCTTCTCTGTGCTCAGGGAACCATGTTGGCCCCCAGCAGCCCTCTGGGGACCTGGGGCAGTTTCTGCCAGGCTTGAGTTGAGTGCACGTTCCTCCAAGTTAAGCCACCTTAATTTGAATTAATTGGTTAAGTGAGGAGTTAGTAACGGGCCAGAATTATAGCATCTATTACAGATACAAGTCAGCAGCCAGTGCTCTGTGACGAGACTTAGCATTGCCTTAATGATTCCCCAAAATGACTGAAACCACAGCCCCACTTACTCTCTGGAACCATAAGTGACGCTCTGAAAACAGTATCTGCTCTCATGGCCTAAACTAACTTCCTGCAAGTACAAAGTCTCCTAGAATTCCCCACTCGGTGTTCTACTCACCACGAGCCTAGGAGCAGTAGAGCCAAGAGACCACAGGTAGAAATGTCTGAGCTATTTCCCCCTTCAAGTTTTCTTCCCCAGATATTTTGTCACAGTGATAGAAGGCTAATGCCTAAACACAGGAAGGGACCATGTGTTGGGCAGGTCAGACTCTGGAGGGCAGGAGCTGAGCATAGGAAAGGAGTCAAAAAAGACAAATTCACTCCCCTACTCCTTGGCTACCAGATCCGTTGCCAAGCCTTCAACTTGTCCAATGTCCTTTTACATTGAAGTCACCATAACCATCTACTTGAAAGGCACACTAGGACTTGTGAGTGCTACAGAATTCAAAACGCTTTTTTAAAGAGAATTGCTGTAGAGATGCTGGGCCTTGGCATCATCTGCTCTTTTGAAGGAGGATTTGATTGCAACCCATTGTCCCTTCACAAACCTACTAGTCCTTTGTGTGCCTTCCGCCAGCAGGAATAGCATGGTCAGTGCCAAGCAGAGGGGTATGAGTAGTGGAGCTGCTCGTCTCTATGACTCTGAGAGTTGCTACCCACCTGGGACCACGCCTACTGAGTCCACAGGGTCAATGCCAAGCTCAGTTGTGGTCAGATCCCCTCCCAGGCCTGGCCACCACAGCACACACCTTCCCCTTCCTGAAGGCCAGAGGAGAGGAAACAGAGGCGACTGCCCTGTCAGATGCCCCACCCTCTGAAGATAGCCTCACATATGGGAACTGCCAATTTCTTCCTTCCCCAGATTTACATCAAAAGGCTGTCAGGCCAGGTACCCTGCCTCAATCGGGCTGTCTAAGGAAAAAGCAAGAGATGGGAGGCTGGGGGGCTGGGGGGCTGGGGGGCTAGAAAGAAGGGTCGGATGTCACCCCCAATCCACCAGGCTCCTCATGCTGTATCACACTCAGGGTGGGGCTGGAGAGATGGCAGTGTGAGAAAGCAGACACCACACAGTTACATCTGAGTAGGACTCAAGTTGTGCATTTCTTCTCTTATAAATGTGTCCTTTTAATCTTTTACTTTTCCATGACAAAATTTGTACAGATTTTGGTATGTGTATCCATTGCAAAATGGATAATTAAAACTACTTATCATAAGCACTCCCTCACATACATATCAAATTTTTATGGTAATTATGTTTAACACCTTTCTTTTGACAGTTTTCAAGTACCATGGTACCTCAGTTCACAAACTCAGTTTGTTCCACGATTTTGGAAAAGTCGGCCATGTGGTCACAGTCATGTTTGTCACCGGATGCAGAGTTAGCAAACAAAAGTATTCATGAACCGACTACAGTCATCACAGTGTGCCACAAGTCTCTTGGATTTAGTCTTTCCATCTAACTGAAATTTCATCTCTTTGGCCAACACCTTCCCAGTGTCCCCTCACCAGCCCCTATTACCACTACTCTACCATCAGCATTTACGAGTACAACATTTTTAGTTCACTTGTAAGTGACATCATGTTGTACTTGTCCCTCTGTGGCCAGCTCTTTTCACTTAAAATAGTGTCCCCCAGGTTCATCCATGTTATTGGAAATGACACATTTCATTTTTTATAGCACTCCACATTTTCTTTTTCCATTCATCCATCATGGATACTTAGGATAATTCTACAACTTGGCTGTATATGATCCAAGTTGCAATGATCATGGAAGTACAGACAGCTCTTTGACAGACTGACTTCATTTCCTTTAGATACATTCCCAGAGGCTGAATTGCTAGATCAGAAGATAACTCCACTTTTAACCCTTTCTAGGACCTTCCGTGCACATCCCTATGTGCATGTGCATTTGGGACTTGTTCCACAGAGACCCTGGTATTATTGGTTTGTTAACTCATTGATTCCCTGGTCCTGGTAATAACACTGACATCATAAGGCAGCTTAAGAGTAAGTTAATACTCAAATGTGCATAGCAGAGTGCCTAAAATGATAAATAAATCTAACACACTATTTCTAGTTGTCCCAGATACACTCAGTAGGTATCTACACATGCACTAGTGTTGAGGCCACATGTGCCAGTGCCAGCATGGTCATGGCACTGGCAGGTTTGGCTGCTCCCCACCCACCTCCTGCAGTCGACTCCTGACTGCAACTTCCACTAAAGGGGCTGGTTAGCAGGCCATTCCCAGGAGACTCCAGCCATCTGTGGATCATGTCTCCTTCCATACCTGCCTTGAAATCAAAACTGTAATTTGGCATAAGATCAAAGGCAGAACAATGCCTTTGCCTTCAAGAGGCAAAAAGTGTTGCACAAAAAACTGACTGTTATGCTTTCTATGTAGGTGTCCTCCAACAGCCGCAGGCACTCACAAGTGGGGCTTTTAAAAGGTGACTAGATTATGGAGGCTGACAGCTGACACGCTGTGAGGTGGTGTCTGTTTGGAAGAGGGGATCGATGGAGACACAGCTTGGAAGGGGTTAGCTCCCTCCCTGGATCCTTCTTTTCCCTTCTGCTTCATGTCCACCACACCCATCTGCATTCCATCCTGTCTTCAAGCCAGACAACTATAGACTGAAGTGCAAACCAAAATAAAACTCCTTTCTTAGGCTGTGGGTGGCAGGTGTTTTGTTTAGTGATGAAAATTAACTAAAACACTGAAGGGAGAAACCATCTAGTGGCCCTACCCTGTGCTATCCCTCGCCATCTCCTCTCCCCAGACCTCAGCCAATGGAGAGTGGCTGGCAAACAAGCATTAGCCTTTCACTTTCAGCTAGGGAGCGACTGCCTTGCAGGGGCCGCCACAACTTTATGCTTCTGTGGCCAGGTCGGGTAAGGGTGTGAACTCCACACCCAGTGCTCCAGGGTGACTGGGCATGATCATTAGCATGTGCACCTGCAGGTTCTTTCTCAGCCCCTGGACAAGAGGATACAGCTTGTCCGCCTCCAGAAGCATTTTGTCTCCTTCCTTTCTTTTCCCCTTCCTGTCCTCCTTTGATAAATATTTATTTAGCACTAGCTCAAGGGCTGGACACTATGCTGAGCACCTGGAGGTCAGCAGGGAATAATATCCAGGTCCTGCCTTCCAGAACCTCTGAGTTTGGACATATGTAAAGACTGGCAAAAAAAAAAATCAATAAAAGGCTGTGCTAAAGTTTGAATGTTCCCCAAAGCCCATGTGTTAAAGATGACGTAGGCCCAGAGGTGATGCTGGCAGGAGGTGCTGGGTGCATTCCACAATGGGACCTGGTGAGAGTCTGGGGGTCCCTGAGGTATATATCTTTAGAGGAAATGGCAGACCATGACTCCGAGGTCTTTCTCCATTTCTTAAGATGTGCCAGTTCCACTCTGACACACACCCACACTCCCTGCCACCCATACCACAAGATGACCCAGCCCAGAGTCACCCTCCTGAAGCTTGTGCTATATTGATGGACTCCAAGCATCCAAAACTACAAGCTAAAAAATCCTTTTCCCTTTATGAAGTTAACTACTTCAGGTATTTCATTGTAATATCGTGAAGCCAACTGATTGAGGCTCACTATGACCAGTAGCAACAAAGGTCACCCAGACATAGATTCAGGGGCCATGGAAGCATTTAGGACAGGCAGCTCACTCCCAGCTCTGGAACCCAGGATAAAAGTGATAGACTAGAAAGGTGAAAGCAGGTGGACAAGGCAAGGAAGGCAGCTTGATAATGCCACGAGCCCAAGGTTCCTTAGGGCTGTGGGAGGGCTGAGACAGGAGCTGGGCACTGGCAAGACATGCAGAACTCACAGACATCCAGCCGACATGGTCTCTGCACCAGGGAAAGGCTCTGGCCTTAATTCTGGGGGCAGCGAAGAGCCACTGATGCTTTGTAACAGAAGAACAAGGTGAGAGTGCAGACCTGGGAAAAGCGACAAAGGAGTACACACCAGAGACACCCAGCTTGGGATTTCAACTTCGTAAGAAGATCCTTGCCTGCTGGGCACCTGTGACTACATCTTTACAACTATACCATGGGTCCAGCCCCCTGGCCACTAATCTCCCAGAAAAGACTTCCATGTTGAGGTATAAAGGACAAAGGACATACTTAGGATCCCGGGAAAAGCTTATGCCGGAGCAAACATGGAGGCACCAGCTGGGGCCACTGTGACCTTCAACTCGTTTAATCTTCCTAACAACCTTGTCGTCAGAGGCAACAACAGAAGACACTGAGGTCCTAAAGGCAGATATTGTAGCTTATATCTAGATGCACCCTCAGAGCATCATACACTCACAGGTGGGACTTTTGGAAGGTGACTGGACCACAGGGTGTGACTGTCATCAGTGAATTAGCCCACAGATGAGTTTACAGCTAAATTTGCCAAGAAAGCCTGGTTGGAGGCGCTGGGTCAGTGTGGGGTGTGACCCAGAAGGGTCTATCGCCTTCCCTCCTTCCTGGATCCCTCTCTCTGCTTCCTGCCTCCACACTATGAACTATGTCTCCCCTGAGTGCTGCCCTGCCTTGGAGTCAGCTGACTATGGATATCTATGCATCTCTGTGAGCTTAAGTAACCCTTTACTGCTTAGAGTCATGGGGTTGGGTACTGTGCCTCAGTGAGGAGAAAGTAAGGCAACAAATGACTTTCCCAGAACACAGAGCTAGCAAGTAACGAGTCAGAAACTGAACTCAAGTCCTCAGTCTCCAACCTCCGTACCCTCCACCTTCATCCATCTGGTTGAGGATAGAAGGTGCTGTGAAAGTCATCACAAAAAGGAGACTGAGGTGGCCTGTGGCAGTCAGGATGGGTGCTGCAAGGTACTAGGAGGTACAGAAATGGGGCTGGCAGATTCTCTGTCAGTGGGAGGAAAGGGAGAAAAGGTGAGGCAGAGTCAGACTAGAGACCACAGGAGGCACAGCCAGGGTCATTCATATAATTATGACAAAATGAAGCTTAATGTGAATCTCCAGAGGCCCAGAGAAAGGGAGAATGGAGTGAAAGGTCTGACAATTATAGTCAATGCCTCAAAAAAGGGAAGGGAGGATAGAGAGAAGATGCAACACCGAAGTGATGGCTGAGATAGTACAAAGATTCTCACTGTCTCCTTTGATCAACTATAGAGAAAGGGAAGATTCTCTACAAACAAACGGTCTTAGGGCAACTTCCCAACTGCAATAATAGAAGCAAGAGGATATTAGAATAATATTTTCATTGTACTGAGAAAATAATAGCTATGTTTACTAAAACTATCCTTCAAGGACAAGGATAGAATAAAGCCATCTTCATGGAAAAAAATGAAAGGAGTTGATTATAAAGGAAATTCTAGAGTTTGTACTTGAAGAAGAAGAAAATTATTCTGGATGGAGAGTCTGAGAGGCAAAAGTAAAGATAAGGGCAAACTCTGTAGGACAATCTAAAAGCAGAAAGACTTATGCAATGATAATGGTGTCTTGTTACTTTTGTCATAGCTAAGACAAAATACCTGACACCCAAAGTTAAAGAAGAAAAAGTTTATTTCAGGTCACAGTTTTTTGCTCTGTTTTGCTTTTTACTTTTTGAGACAAGTCCTCATTGCACAGCTGAGTTGGCCTTGAACTTGCAGCAATCCTTTAGCCTCAGCCTGCATAGTGCTGAGATAACTGGCATGCACTGCTGCACCCAGCCTTTGGCTCACAGTTTGTACAGGTTTCAGTCCAAAATCGGCTAGCTCCACAGCAGCGTGGGATTGGAGAAGGGTGTCACAGAGGAGAAACAGTTCATGGCAGGCAAAAGATGCAAAACAAAGTAAGCACCAAGAGACAAGCTTCTTCCTCTCCCTTATACCTTACCCAGGCTTCCAGCCCTTCAGGCAAGTAGCCCTCACATCCTCATCCTAGCACCCTTAACGCCAGCATTGCACTATGAATCAGTCCTAGTGTCACACACTCTAGATGCAGCCACCTCTGAAAAATCCCCACCTTTAACTGCATGAGACTTTGGGGGAACATAACAAATGAATAATCAGAGGATTTTAAGGTAGAACTGTAATACTAGACATCATAGCAGCAGGGAGTGGGATGACTAATGTTTAAAAGTTGTTTCAGGTAAATACGTATACACCAAGTTTAGAGTCTGTGAGTTGTGCATGCTAAATAACTTGAATTAACCACTAACGACAGGTATTGAGAATATATAACCTTCTAATAACATGAGTAGAAAAGTGGATGGGAAGAAACTTAAATGAAGTATAAGATAGATAACCAAAAATTATATCGTGATTCTATATTATATTGAAAAGTTCACAAAGATAAACATTACAGTGTTTAGAGATGAATAGATAAGCAATAAGGAAAGCAAAGAAATGAACAGAGCATTTGGGACAGATCCTCCCTAGGGGAAAGTGCAGGACTGTGACCATGTAAAGAACACGAGACAAGCTGGGACTGCTGCTGTGTTGCCTCCTACACATTCTCCATGGCTTTCACATACATAAGGGTAGACATTGCATATGACATGCTAAAAAAATCTTAATATTGTTTTCTTTGCAACTTCCCAAACATTGCAGATGCCCACATGCTGCTACTAAAGTACTCCTTCAAAACTGGTCAGTGTCCTTCAGGAACTCAGCAGGTTACCACCTAGAACAAGAGAGTCAGTCATGTTTTAAATCTGTGCTCTGGCTGCCTTGAGTCCCTGAGCACGACTCTTGGCCTTGGCAGATGTCCAAGTTCCATTCCAAGAATCTGATTTAATTCATTTGGTGTGTCCACCCAAAAATGTACTGCTTAAAATTTTCTAGATGATTCTAACAGAGAATCAGGTTTGAGACTCACAGAGCTAGAATCTCTGTAGTCTTATAAGTCACCTTGACCCAAGTAGCAAAGCAGCCTTCCCAATTTAGAAACAGGCTCTGCATTCACAGCAATGGTTGGAGGTCCAACAACAGAGCTTTACAGTCCTGCTCCAGAGGGGATCTAGCGTGGGTCAAACAGGAAGAGGAAGGAGCTTTTTCTGGTTGTGGACCAGGGCAAGGGCAAGAAGGACTGCAGGGTGTCTTCAATCACTCTTCCACAGCCCCAGACTCCAGACATGGGGCAGTGGTCCAGCAGCAGGAAGCCATACACCCTGCCTGGGGACATTGTGCAGCAGAGGACAAACCACTGCACAACCGTGATCTAGGTCCAGCTGTTCACAACCCTGACACTGAGTAAAGTGGCTGAGTCCACTGGGGGTCCACCAGAGGGAGGTGGCTTATGAAAAAGTATCTGCCATGACAACAGCCTCGCTCTCCCTCTCTCTGAATTTCCAATAGAACCAAGCAGACCAGAACTAGAAGGCCACGGACTAGATTCCAACAGATCTCCAGGTAATGAGGTTCGCTCCAGGAGCCTGCAATGAGCCCCAAGTTATGTGTTGGAGCCTAACTCCTAAGGGGAAGGTAATAGGTGGTGATGATATGATTAGGGCTGAGCTCTCAGAGTTGGAGTTAGGGCTCCAAGAAAAGAACTTGAGGAGCAGACTAATTCTCTTCCACTCTTCTGGCATGTACAATGTCTGATGCCATCCTGGAAGCAGACATGAGAATCTTACCAGGCACCAACTTGCTGTCATCTTGATCTTGGGCTTTCTGGTCTCTAGACCAGAAAGAAATAAGTTCTGTTCTTAACAAATTATCCAGCCTCAGGCATTTTGTTACAGCAGGCCAAATGAAAACAAAGGAAACCCCTCAGATTCAAATGGTTGTGCAAACAAACCATTCACACAAGACCTTGCTGATTTCAGAGTCAACACCGTGGGACAAACAAAGAAATAATCATGGTGGTTGATGGATGAGTCAAAAGGAATTCACTGGAAAGCAGAGACCAACCAGCTGAAACTAGGGAAAGTCTTGCCCTCCTGGTGAATTCGAGGGGTCCACACTGACACTCTCCAGGGCCACCATCCACCAATGGAGACAGGGCCAACCTGAGCAAGACAGGGGGCAGAAGGAGGAAAGAAAAGAGAGGCCCAGGCCCAAAGGGGCAGGCACAGAGCCAGAGACCTCAAGAGGCCTTTATGAACCCTAAATAAAAACCACAGATGAGGAAGTTAGAAATATTTTCCTGGCCCTTCTCTCATTGGAAAAGTTCAGGAAAATTAATTTCACAGAAAGGCACTGAGGTGAAATCAAAAATAATATTATCATGAGAAACAAAGAAGAAAGATCAGAACAACTTCCCTGCAGGTGGCATATGTTCAGTTCATAGGTGGGCTCCTCAGGTCCTGCATCTATAGATTCAACCAACAGCAGCAAGAAAAACTGGGTGCTCTGAAAATAGATGGGCTCTTTTTTCTTATCAATGTTCCCTAACCAATATAGGATGACAATTATTTACAGAGCATTGGGTGTTATAAAAGCATGTGGAGATGATGTAACTGATAAGTATGTGGGTGGGTGCATATGGGTGATATGCAAATACTA
>PVIC010004842.1:0-60721 GCA_004025085.1 Thryonomys swinderianus | reverse complement strand
TTTAAAGCCCTACAGACCAGACAGGAATTCCAGTTCTCTTCATTCTCCCCATGTTGAGGTGCATCTGCTTAATGTTTCTCAACTCAGTTCTTTTATCTCTAAAATGAGGACAGTTGAGCGGGACATGGGGGCACACGTCTATCATCCCAGCACTTGGGAGGCTGAAGTAGAAGGATCATTACAAGATCAAGGCCACCCTCACTACACAGTTATCTTCAAGGTCAGCCTGAACTACGTGGTGAGACTGTCTCAAAACAAAAAAATAATACATACAATTGGGCATCTTGCTGAATTTGTAATATTGTGCTCATAAAGCATAGCTGTTTTTGTAAAATAAAAAATCTTCATTGTTGCCTCAGATCAGATTGTACACCTTTTTTTTTTTTTTGAGACAGAGTCTCTCTTTGTAGTTCAAACTGGCCCTGAGTTTACTATGTAGCCCAGGCAAACCTCGAACTCAGCAGTCCTCCTGCCTCTGCCTCCCGAGTGCTGGGATTATAGGCGTGAGCCACCACGCCTGGCACTGTGGTGTGTGGTACTGATTGCTGGTGAGTGTGAGTCACCACACCCAGTATTGTATGTGGTTATCAGAACCAACTAGAGATTTTGCATTTACTCTGCAGGTGCCAGAACCACTGAGTTAAATCTTGGGCCCAGATTATACACAATTTTAAAAGCTGAGTTTTCTAATTCTATGATGCCTGGGTTTTTCCACTTTAAACTCTGAAATCAAGGTGCGTCATGAGGAGGTGGTGTTCTGAGCTCTGATGGTCACAAAGCCACACTGCTGAGTCCCAAATCAGAGAGGGATCTGAGAGCCGCTTCTGGGAAGCAGATTCGCCATGTGTGTGCTGAGCCCTTTCTGGTTCACCAAGACTGCATGGCACAGTTTGCCGCTAAACAGCCCACACCATCCACGGGGAGGCCAGCGGGTCCTGGGGGGTGAACCCCTCCCAGAGCCTGTGCTTCCTCTCTCCAGGGCTGTGTGGAGGAGATGTGGCATGGAAAATACCTGGCATACATTCCCCTTGGTGAGGAACAGCTGATTCCTCTCCCATCTCCTCAGCACTGGCCCTAACCCTTCCATCTTCCCTGTGTCTTACAGTCTAACAAAGTTCCTGTTGTTCAGCACCCGCATCACATGCACCCACTGACGCCCCTCATCACCTACAGCAACGACTTCTCCCCGGGCTCCCCTCCCACACACCTCTCCCAGGAGATCGACCCAAAGACAGGTGAGTGCCGCCACACATGTGCTTGTGGGTGGGCAGGCTGGTCTTGAAGGAGACCCGAGTTCAGATCACACTTCCAGCCCTCCAGCGTCACCTGACCTCGACCTTGTGCCTTGCCCACCATGGGAATGTGTGAAGATTAAAGGGAACAAACCGAGCCAAGACTGGCCCCGCTTCTAGTGAACCTCAGGAACTTCTCTGTCAAAGTCCAGCCCCCACTGTAGGCTGTGCCTCACTCCCACAAAACCCAGCCCCTGGGCTGAACATTTTCAAAGCGAGTCATCAGTGCAGCCAGGCTTCTAGGGAGAGCTATAAAGCAGGGAGGAGAAGCTGGGGGATTTTGTTTATCTTTTTTTTTTTTTTTTTTTTTGTAGTAGGGATCAAACCTGGGTCATTCACCCTGAGCTATATCCCCCACATGTTTTTTATTTCAAGATAGTCTCCCCAAGTTGCCTAGGCTGTACTCAAGCTTGAGATCCTCTTGCCTCAGCCCCCCAGACACTGAAGTTACAGACTGATTCTCCTATGCCAGGCTGGCTTTTTAAAATTTTTTTTTTTTTTTTTTTTTTTTTTTTTTGCTTTTTGGAGACAGGGTCTTGCTTTGTAGTTCAGGCTGGCCCCAAGTTCACTATGGTGCCCAGGCAAGCCACCGCGAACTCAGCAATCCTCCTGTCTCTGCCTCCCGAGTGCTGGGATTACAAGCGCGAGCCACCACGCCCAGCATTATATGTGGTAACCGGGGATCGAACTCAGGTCCTTACGCTTGCGAGGCAGGCGCCGGAACCACTGAGCTAACCCTCCGGCCCTTTTTAAAATTTTTTTAATGGCCCATCAGACCTAAGGTCTTCATAACACCCTCACAGAACTGTAGTGGCTCAAAGCATTTTGCAGCTCCACTCTGGAGGGACGGACAGTGCTCACTACGCATCACGCACAGTAAACAGGACCAATGTGGAGGAGGAATCTAGAATGTAGAGGTGGAGCATGTAGCTCAGTGGCAGAGTGTGTGACGCAGCCATCACCAGCGCTGAAAAACAAAACAATGAGAAACCCAGGGTTCATTGCTCCACGAAGGAGGCCAGTTTTCTAGCCAGCTGGTTCGTGGATGACTCGGGGGTATCATGGCTCTGTGGAGATTTCCTGACCTCCCCTTACAAGTCACCGATTCCTGTCTTGAGAGGCAGCTCCCCCTGCCGAGAAGGGGACAGTGTGGCTGGAAAGGTGTACTGGTCCTGCCCTCTGGGGGAGGGTGAGGATGATGAAGAGCCTTCAGGGCTCCAGAACACCCTGGGGCAGAGGGCGAGGAAGCTGCCCTTTGCTGCGGGACAGAAGGAAAAGTCTGACCTGGCTCTCTTTGGAAGCAGGAATCCCGCGGCCCCCTCACCCATCTGAGCTGTCTCCGTACTACCCGCTCTCTCCTGGACCTGTCGGACAAATCCCCCACCCCCTTGGCTGGCTCGTCCCACAGTAAGGAAACCGCTGCCCTTTCCTGTGCCGAGCTCTGCCCTCTGGACCCCAGAACTCAGGCTCCCTGCTCCCTCCCTGGGCAGCTCACCCGGCTCTTCTCACTTCCTGCCCGTTTCTCCTCTTCCCGCCCATCCCGCTCTCCATCCCAGCCCTGACTGCTCCCAATACCTGACCAGACTTCCTTGCTCCTGGCCCTCCTCGCAGGCAAGGGCAACCCATGTACTCCATTCCTCCTGGCGGCTTCCGGCACCCTTACCCTGCCCTGGCCATGAACGCCTCGATGTCCAGGTGAGTCTGGGCCGGGGCTGTTTGTCGGCCGGTGACTGCCCTTTCTGACCGTGACGGCCTTTCTCCTGTCCGTTAGCGAGAGGCCCAGAGCTGCCTCTCCAGCCGCCCCTCCCTGACGAGCCCCATCCTGTGCCCCTGCTCCTTCCCCAGAGGGGAATGGAGACACAGGATCCTTTTTCCCCACCTGCGACACAAACCTGAGTTCCCTATCCTCCCGCGGCCGCCTCGCCCATGCCAGGCATTGTGGGCAGAGGCATTTTGAGTATGTCATGCCGGACCCAGACTGGGGAAGGTTGGCCCCACACACAGTGGGAGGAGAGAAGACACTAGGGGAGGCTCGGTCTGTCTCAAGGGTGGCGCCTGAGCGGGGTCCTCCAGTGCCTGAGAACACATGCAGCCCGCGGCGCGAGCCCTGTTTCCTCCCGCCTAGGCTCCCTCTGACCTCTGCACCTTGTTCCGCATTTTCCATTCTGTCTGCCTCTGGCACCAGGTTGGGGTGCCCTGTGTACTGTGGGGAGAGAGGCAGAGGTGCTCCTCAAACCCGATTCTCCGGCGGACAACCAGTGCCCTTCCACTCCCCAAACTGGCAGGGAGCGCCCAGCCTCTGCTGGGTGACGCGCTCAGCCTGTTCCCCTGCTGCCATTTGTCCCCACCCATCCACAGCCTGGTCTCCAGCCGGTTTTCCCCTCACATGGTGGCTCCCGCCCACCCTGGCCTGCCCACCTCAGGGATCCCCCACCCCGCCATCGTCTCCCCCATCGTCAAGCAGGAGCCAGCACCCCCCAGCCTGAGCCCGGCGGTGAGCGCGTAAGTAAGCGGCCCAGGGCTGAGGGAAGGAGAGGCCTGTGTGCTTTTCTCTCCTGGGGCCACCCGCAGGGTCCCTGGGAATTGTCCCCTCGGGCTTGTTGCGTCCCTGTCCTTTGAGAGACACGGTGCAGCTTCTCATGGAAAGGGCACAGGAAAGCCCTTGGTTCTCCCTGCCGCCCTCTGCTCCTCTGTCAGGAAACTGTCGGGAGATTTTCAAAGATGGCCCTGAGGTGACTCAGGGGTTGGGGCCTGTGTGCGGGAAACACCCTGGTGCTGACCCCTGCCCTGCGCCCTCCCAGGAAATCCCCAGTCACCGTGAAGAAGGAAGAGGAGAAGAAGCCCCACGTGAAGAAGCCCCTGAACGCCTTCATGTTGTATATGAAGGAGATGAGGGCCAAGGTGGTGGCCGAGTGCACCCTGAAGGAGAGCGCGGCCATTAACCAAATCCTGGGAAGAAAGGTAGGTTGTGCCCGGACCCCTGGGCCACATGGGTTCCTGTACCCTGTACCCTGACCACTTCCCCTCTCTCCCAAAGTGGCACAACCTGTCTCGAGAAGAGCAGGCCAAGTACTACGAGCTGGCCCGGAAGGAGCGGCAGCTTCACTCCCAGCTCTACCCGACCTGGTCCGCCCGGGACAACTATGTGAGTGGCCACACTGCTCAGGGGACACGCAGGCCCCTGGAGGAACTTCATGTGCAAAGGACGCTTAAGAGAGAAGGCCATATTTCTCTGGGAATAAGAAGCCATTTTAATTCTCAGGAAGTCACAAGATAGAGCCAGGCATAGGGCACACACCTGTAAGCCCAGCACTGGGGAGGCTGAGGCAGGAGGATTGCTGCCAGCTCAAGGCTAGAATTGACTAATAGTGGGTTCAACTACATAGTGAGACTTGATTTCCCATCCAAGTACTAACCAGGCCTGACCCCGCTTAGCTTCCGAGATCAGACGAGATCAGCCACATTCAGGGTGGTATGCCCCTAGATACAAGACTTTATTTCCAAAAAGTCACAAGGTAGTGTGAGGACAGACTTAAATTTGTGCCCTTCGCATTTGAGCCAGACTCCTACCTTTGGTTCCATAACAGTGGGGGCACTACAGCTGGGGGAGGGAGTGTCTCTAATCACAGCTGATATTTAGCAGCTTTGTGTAAGTCTTCTTGTTTGATTTTTGTTTTTTGAGACAGGGTCTCACTTTGTAGTTCAGACTGTCTGTAAGCTCATTACGTAGCCCAGGCTAGCACAGCAATCCAACTCAGCAATCCTCCTGCCTCTGCCTCCTAAGGCGTGAACCAACACACCCAGCATTGTGCTGTATGGTACCAGGGATCAAACTCGGGACCTTGTGCTTACCAGGCAGATACCAGATCCACCGAGCGAAATCCCTGGCCTCTTGTTTTATATTTTACTGGAAAGATAATTTATAGTTACAAGAGACTTTCAGAGGAATGGGGACCCCTCATGAAAAGATCAAGCACCATTACTTCAGCAAGAGTGGGGAAACCAGCCTGGTGGGGAGAGACTGGGACCCTCCAAGAAGCCTGGTCTGCCCTGCCCTGCTGGAGAAAGGCTTCTGCCTCCCGGAGGGGCTTCCATCCCAGTACACTCCCCTAGGGCGATCAAGAGCTGCAGGCCAGTGCCCCATCTCCCCCTGATCTGCAGCCCCCTGGCAAGAGATTGCTTATTAATCATTAAGCTATACTTTTAATATAAGGAATTATTCTGTCTTATTATTACTTATTATTACTTACTTCTTCCTTTGGCTATATTTTTAGGGTAAGAAAAAGAAGAGGAAGAGAGAAAAGCAGCTGTCACAGACACAGTCCCAGCAGCAGGTCCCCGAGGCAGAGGGTGAGTCCCAGGCCCTGTCCTCTCTGCTTCCCTTTACCCACGTCCCAGCCACCCCTGCCTGTGTGGCTTCTGGGCCTCTCCTGGTCCCCTGCTCCCCTGTAGGAGCTGCCATTTGCCAGGCCCCCTCTCCCATAGCAGCCTCGCTCCACTCAGTTTGGGTTTGGTGTTGCCTCTTCAGAGAGGACTGATTGAGACCCTCAGAGAGACTGAGGGATTTTCCTGGTTATCTGCTTGTTAAGGAAGGAGTTGATCCTGGGACTTTCTTTCTTTTTTTTTGAGACAGGGTTTTGCTTTGTAGTTCAGGGTGGCCCTGAGCTCACTATGTAGCCCAGGCAAGCCTCCAACTCATCAATCCTCCTGCCTCTGTCTCCCCCGAGTGCTGGGATTACAGGCATGAGCCACCAAGCCTGGCATTTGTGGTATGTGGTACTGATTGCCGGTGGGTGTGAGCCACTGCACCTAGTATTGTTGTATGTGGTTACCAGGGATCGAACCAGGGACCTTGCACTTGCTAGGCCGGCACTGGAACCACTGAGCTAAATCTCTGGTGCGGGACTTCCTTTCTTTAACACCCAGCCCTTCTAAATTCAGTCGAGTTGCATCTTGAAGATTAGGTCCTAGAATCAGTGCCTAAGCCAAAAATGAACTGTGATTGAAATTAATCCCTGAAATTCCTATAGGCAAGCAGCCCATTAGAGACCGACATGCCACTATCAATGAACCCAACAGGATCAGATTCCTTTAGATGTTTCTATGGTTGAACCAAATGATTTAGAGCAACTTTGTGTAAAACGTCTGTACTGCGTCTAACACCAAAATCACACCCAGGACAGAGAGATGCTCACACTGTGACCGGATTTAGGTCATGTCTCAGGACAAGGAAACAGTTTCTTGCACCTACGTAACTTGTGTACCCAGCCATGCAAGAGCACATATAAGCAAACTCACAATAAGTAGCCCATTGTCTACCTGCTGCTCAGCAAGTGTCCGCTTCCTCTGACTGCGCCAACAGTCCAGGATGTGGACACAAACGGAATGGCTCCACCCCCAAGGTTAGGAGATTAGGAGAGGAAGGTGATGCTGAGACAGCGGCTGTGAACGGACCATTTGCCCTCTGGTGTGCGGGTCGTGGACAGTCTGTGCATTGCCCCTGCTCTTTTCTAGTCTTAGAACCCTTGGAAGTAATTTCAGGTCCTCCCCGAAAGCTTTCCTGTGCTTCCAAAGTTCACCTGTCCCTCCGGATCCATGGGGGGTGATTCTCTGACCCACCCGCCCCCTTCATTCACAGCCGCCGAAGTCTGTGGATGCCATAATATCTTCATGTAGCTGTTGCACATTCTCCTGGGCACTGACACCTCCTCTGGACCCTAATGCCCAGTGCAGGGTAACTATTGTATAGATCCTTGTTGTGAGATATGGTTTAGGGAATAAAGGCAAAGGGAGAAAGTCTGTACATGTTCAGTACAGATGCAGTTTTATCTTTTTTTTCTCGGACATTTTCCATCCACTCTTGATTGACTGCAGATGTGGACCCCGTGGACTCAGAAGGCCGACTGGACACATGTACAGCCAGTGCTGCCCTTACCCCTGCTGCACCCAGAGCTCTTGGAGGCTCAATGCTTGTGCTTCTCCCCTAGGTGCTCTGGCCTCCAAGAGCAAGAAGCCATGCGTCCAGTACCTGCCCCCAGAGAAGCCCTGCGACAGTCCCGCCTCCTCCCACGGCAGCATGCTGGACTCCCCTGCCACGCCCTCTGCGGCCTTGGCCTCGCCTGCCGCCCCGGCTGCCACCCACTCGGAGCAAGCCCAGCCCCTCTCCCTCACCACCAAGCCCGAGGCCCGGGCACAGCTGGCTCTCCACTCGGCCGCCTTCCTGTCCGCGAAGGCTGCAGCCAGCTCCCCGGGCCAGCTGGGCAGCCAGCCTCCCCTGCTGTCGCGGCCACTCCCCCTGGGGTCCATGCCGGCTGCTCTGCTGACCTCTCCCCCGGGCTTCCCCGCCGCGCTCCATGCCCACCAGGCCCTCCCCGTGCTACAAGCCCAGCCTCTGTCCTTGGTCACCAAGTCTGCCCACTAGGCTGCCCTGATCTATGCAGGCTGTCGTGTGACACATCAAGTAGTAATGATTCAGAACAAGAAGAAAAAAAGGAAACTTTATTGGTCAATATTTGACCACTCTGGACTGTTCTGTAAAGTGGCTGGTAACAACAGCACTTTACACTTTGTAGATGTAACCAGTAGCTGATCTTTAGGCTTTTTTAAAAAAAACAAAACAACAAAAAAATCTTTACAGGAAAGAACTGAAGAGTAGTGTGTTGCTCTCCCTGTGTGTGCTGTGCTGGATGGGCCTGGGCAGAAGACACCTTCTCTACCTCTCTCTCTAACTCCTTCCCCCTCCAGCTCCTCGTCTGCCCACACCTGCCCCAGCTGCCCCCATCGGTTTGTGTGGTCGGCGTGGCCTGGAGTCCCCACCTGGTACCGCTTGATCTAGACGCATTCCTCCATGTCTCCTGGGTCCTGGCCCGAGTTTTTGTCAAGTGGTCACCACCATGGGTTCTTCCCTCTTTGTCCTCTGCTGACGTGAAGCCACGACCGTGTGCAAAACACCTTGGCCTCCCCTCGTGCTCTGGGAGGCCCTGGCACCCAGCCCCAGCACCACAGAACCTTGCCAGTTTCCAGCTTGGGGTGGGGGAAGAGGTCCTGTGAAAGGGTCCCGGCCCTCCCTGCCTTGAAAGGGACTTAAGGTGCCTGACACTGGCACGGTGAAATCTGGGTTCCTCCCCCCAGTTGAGATCTGTACCCCCACAGTTCCAGAGTGGCAGCAGGACCTGGCCCTGTGGGCTGGCTCCTGCCACCTGGCTCCGTGCCAGCACAATCTGCCAAAGTTCCAAGACCCTGTGCCTCCCCCATCGCCTCACATGCTTCTTCTGTGTGTATTTCATTTTGTTTTTATGGTTTTTGGAGCAATTTTAACTCCCAGTTGTTTATTTTCACAAAAGAAAATAAAATTGCAGTTGCAAGACCTTCTTAGAGTGTTTTTTTGTTTTGTTTTGTTCTTTTGACAAATCAAGCTACCAACCCCTGACGTTTGCAAACCACCTGTTGGCAGGGAATGAAAAAAAAAAAATCCAGTCCAACTGCCAGGCTCTACACAGGCCGGGCAGTGTGACCTCAGATCTGAAGACAGAATCTTTATTTAAGGTTGACTTAAATCAGTTCCCCCACCTGGAAGACATTACACGTAGGCCTCACACCGCCAACTCTTACAACTGCCAAGATGTAAGTAAGGGCAGGCTCCTTGTGCTTGTCATAGTATTTTGAACTGCAATTGTTAACTCATTTAAAGTTAGAATTTTTCCATTTAAAATAGTGGACAGGTGAGTATGATGATCTATACCTGTAATCCCACACTTGGGAAGCTGAGGCATGAGATTCAAGCAACTTCAAGGCCAGGCTGAGCTACATAGTGAGATCTTGTCTCAAAGAAAAAAAAAAAAATACTGGATAGGACTGAGGTGTAGCTCCGTGGTAGAGTGGTTGCACAGCATGTAAGACGGCCTGAATTTAATCTCCAGCACCAGGAAAAAGAAAAGTAGACAGCTTCTTCCTTCGTGAAACTAGGGATTAAACCCAACAGCTCACACTACATGTTTCATACAGGTACAAACATACAGGATTTGTGTATCTGGCATGTTTCACTGACAGCTTTTCTTTTTTTTTTTTTTTTTTTTGAGACAGGGTCTCACTTTTGTAGTTCAGGCTAGCTCTGAGCTCACTATGCAGCTCAGGCAAGCCTCAAACGCAGCAATCCTCCTGTCTCTGCCTCCCAAGTACTGGGATTATAGGTTTGAGCCACCACGCCCGGTTTTTTTTTTTTTTTTTTTTTGAGACAAGGTCTCACTTCTTGAACTCACAGCAGTTCTCCTGCCTCTGCCTCCTGAGTTCTGGGATGACAGGTGTGAGCCACCATGTCTGGCATTCATTTCCTTCTTTTCTTTTTTCTTTCTTTTTTTCCCTCAGGACTGGAAATCCAGGGCCTTCACAGTGAGCTGCATCCCAGCCCTTTCTGTATTTTTTATTTTGAGGCAGAGTCTTTCTTCCTAAACTGCCAGGCTGGGCTTGTATTTGCATTCTTCTGCCTTAACCTCCCAGACTACAGGCGAGCACCACCTTGGACACAGCTTTAAATACTGTCACTCTACAGTGACCTGTTTGTTATTGCCTCACCCTACGAACAAAGATCACCCAAATACTGTTGCCTTTCGAGATGGCACACACCTGTGATCCCAGCACCTTGGGATCACCTGAAGTTGATGATCACAAACTTGAACTTGGCCTGCACAACTTAATGACTTAGTGAAATCTTGTCAGAAAGTTTTTAAAAAGCCTGGAGATTTAGCTTAGTGCAAAAGCCCTGAGTTCAATCTCCATTACCTTAAAAAACAAAACAAACAAAAATAACCCAACCTATTAAACTGTCTATATCACCTGAGCTTTTGATTTGTTTGATTTTGTTAGGAAAATGATTCCAAGAGGTGTTTGTGTACGGGTGGTACCAGGTAGTTCTCACTTCCTCACCATTTACCCGCCTACAGCTCTCAGCGTGCCACTGAAATAGCCACATCCTTGCATAAGAGCTGAGGCTTTAGCTCAGTGGTAAAACACCTGCCTAGGACATGCAAGAGCTTTGCTTCAGTCCCAGGACTGAAAAAAATCCTTACTTCAACACCATGCTGTGTTTAAAACTTGATTTCACTTTCTAGAAACACATAGCTTTGTGACTACAGAGAAACCTCTGAGGATGAGAAAGAAATGGTAGAACACAAGATACAGTGTCCCAAGGGCAGGTGACTTTATTAGCAGCACTAAATGCTACAGAGACACCTGCACAATAGGGATAGGAGCTAGGGGTGCTGTCCAGTAGAAGAGCACTTGCCTAATATGCACAAGCCCCAGGGTCCATCTACAACCACAGAAACAAAACAAAAAATAGCAAAAAATTCATGATAATACCTCTAGGATAAGGAAAGTTTTATTTTCTTACCACAAGTTACCTTCACATTACATAAGCATGAACTGCCTTCATCTTCTAATTTTTGTATAATAAATATTAGAATAATAAATTTACACCCTTAATTACATGCTATAATATGCTGCATACCATGTTGAACACTGTACTTCACATGAATTATCTAATTCTCAACATTTTTATCCCTGTTTCATCATGGAACTAACGTTTAAGGCAATTAGGTAAATTGTCCATAACCATGTGAGTTATTTTTATAGTACATATTAAAGAATCACAGTCAGGGGCTATTTTTCTATTAATTTGTGGCTTAGAAATGCTCACTGCTAGCTGTATATTGTGGTATTTGTCAGTGGTCCCAGCTATTCAGGAAGCAGAGGCAGAAGGGTCTTGGGGGGCTTTTTTGAGGTAGAGTTTCACTACATACACCAGGCTGGCTTCAAACTCACAGAAATCCTCTTGCCTCATCTTCCTAAGTGCTAATATAATAAATGTGTAGCATCAAGACTGAATGGCAGGAGGATCTCTAGAGCCCAAGAGCTCAAAACCAACCAATCTAGCCAATGTACTGTGACCCTGTCTCAAAACGTAAAACTATCAAACTGCTATCAAAGGCTGATAATGAAGTAAATCGACCTTAAGCAAACTGGTTAATCTTTTGAGCATGGCCTCACTTTAGAAGTCGCCTCACCAGTACCTGATAGTTGTTACCTGCTAAAAACTTAAATCCAGATGTCTAATAGTAAGAAAACATCACAATTACAGCAAACTCATAAACCACTGTTTGATTATGAAACCATTAGCAATTGTGTTTTAAACAGCAGTTCGTTGAGAAAATGGTTCCCACAGTTGCCTTTGAACTTCAGGCTGACATTTCCAACTACTCCCCTGACATCTCCACTGGCTGACCTCGTGCCCATCTTATGTGAAAACCAGAAGCCAAGCCATTTCCTAGGCCCCGCTGCGTCGCACCAGCTCTCCCAGACTTCCCTACCTTGGGAAAAGGCCCTTCCCAGCCCTTCTCCATTGAGTCTGACCTCGAACTAATCATCCCTTCTCATGTTCCTCTGCAGCCTGGCCACTGCCCTCCGCTCTCCTGTCCCTGTACCAGGCCACGGACTACTGCAACAGTCTCCTAAATGATTAACTCCTAAATCCACTTTCCCTCCCCACCCAAGTGGACTCTTCATGACACAACAGGTGTAATATTCAAACATCCCCAGCTCTAACTCTATCTTGCCCCTACTCAGACCTCTTTCACATTTTGCCTGACTGTTCAGCTAAAATGAGAGCCCAAGAGCCTGGACAGGGTGGTGAGTTCTGCAGATCTGGACTCCTTTCTCCTTCCCTGCCTCGGGGACACCGGCTGGGGCAGCCTTGAAGATTTGCCATTGTCCTCCCCACCGCACACACCCGTGCTAAACCAGTGTCCTGAAGGGCTAGTTAAACATTTACTAGAGGGAAGTAGATGAATTTGCCTTAAAAGACAAAGTCTTTGGGTGATTCACTTCCTTTTAGCGAAAGCACAATCAACATTCTGAAATGGGGGGGAGGGGTTTGCAGTGATGGTGCTGATCCCAGCCCTGAAATAATAATGTGGTAAAATTTCCTTGTGAGAAATCTTATTCTCTTCAGTAAGGAGTGTGTGTGTGTGTGTGTGTGTGTGTGTGTGTGAGAGAGAGAGAGAGAGAGAGAGTGATGGAGCAGGAAGACAGGGAAAGGCAATAAAAAAAAGGAATTGGATGTGTTCTATGCACATGTACCAACTCCACCTGTGGAATGTGAACATTATATAAGACAACCACATGCTAAGAAAAAGGATCTGAAAAAAAAGATAAAGTGTTTCTAATTTCAAGAAGAAAGAAAGCACTTGTTCCTGAAAACTATATTTGTACATGTATCATTCTTTGAAATTTTGAAAAATTTCAACCAACCAGAGCTGGATCTCATCACAGGTACTGTATTCAGAGACGGCATAGCCGTGTTATTTCCCTGGGGGGACAGAAGCTGCACAAGTTTACGATTCAACCAGAGTTAACCAGCATATTTTCTCTTGTACTTTTCTATCTCATTTTTCTTATGTGAAGGGGACATGAAAAAATAATTAAGACTATGAGGTACACGTATGCAGAGGACCATAGTACTGATATGCCCAAAAGCAGGCTGTAAAGAGTTTCCTACAATGGGTTTGTTTTGAGAAGTGAATCTGGCAGAAGTCTACAGGCCAAAGTCAGAGTAACTCGCACCCAAATTTCATTCCCACAACTAAAAACCTTCTGACTAGAAGGGCCATCTTTTAATTATAGCCATGTATTATGTCTGTTCTCCTAATCTGACAATACTTTGTCTTGTCCTTTATGAGTGTTGCTTACATTAATTTCCATAGAATCCACATGTAACTTGCCTTTACCCCAATTGATTGCCAATAAAAGTCAGTGCCTGGGACTGGACAGCACCTTTATGGTTTGTTCATCCTGGCACGATTTGGACTCCTTTCTCTTACTTCTGTCTCTTAGTGTATTTTTCTCTCAGGCCTGCTTTGGATCCTGGGCAGGTGGGGCTGGAGACTTACTGCAGTAATCTCAGGCACATGTACCTATTCCACATAATGAATATAATCCTTGTGCACTGCAAACATGCACTCATAAAGATAAAAGAAATTTAGCTCTGGACAACTCCTATGTCCTTTGTTCTTGATCTGGCCCTGCTCCAGCTTCCACCCTTGCCATTGTCCTCATTGTGATCCTCTAAGCCTGGTCTTCAGGTTTACAGAGAACAGTAGGTTCCCAACCATCTGCAGCCCACTGCAATGCTGTAGTCTCAGCCAAGGACTCTCATCCTCCTCTTTCCTTCAGCCTCACCTGAGATGCCCCCAGCCTGTAGCTACAAAGGTTCCCTCAACTGATTCTTACTTTCCATTCCTGGCATCCTTGAAATGTATACATGCACACACAATTTAATATAAATCATTAGAGTCTGTGCTCCATGAGGTTAAAGCCTATACCCTCCCCCCAATAGTGTCTTACTGTATTACCCAAGTTGTCTCTAAACTTCCAGGCTCAAGCCATCATTTTTGTGTGTATGTACCTGGAATCAAACTCAGAACCTTACATTGGCCAGGCAGGCGCAGTGCCACAGAGCTACAACTATGGCCCTCCAGGCTCAAGCTATCTTCCTGTCTCTGCCTCCCCAATATCTGGGACCTAGGTTTTGGCTACTGAAGTCACCTAAAACCAATCATTTGAAAAATCATCATCTATAAAATATTTAGCCTGGCAAATGTTCATGAAATTATTTCAAACTGGGTGTGGTGACACACAATTGTAATCTCAGCACTTAAGAGGGTGAGGCAAGAGGTTTGCCCTGAGTTTGAGACCAGCCTGGGCTACAGAGTGAGTTCAAAGCCAGCCTGATCTACATAGTGTGATTCAGTCTCCCAAAAAACTTGAAAACAACACTGTGTGTAAACACACTAGAGCGTAAACAATGGGATGGGTACAAAACTACCTAATGAGTCCAATTTGGGGAGAAAATAAACATGCACAGAAAAAAGAGAAACAGCAAATAAGAAAAAGAAAATAAGTAATTGTATTTGTTTTTAAAAACTACATGCAGGGGCCGGAGATTTAGCTCAGTGGTTCCAGAGCCTGCCTGGCAAGTGCAAGGTCCTGAGTTCGATCCCTGGTAACCACATACAATGCTGGGCCTGGTGATTCACGCCCACCAGCAATCAATACCACATACCACAGTGCCGGGTGTGGTAGCTCACGTCTGTCATCCCAGCACTCGGGAGGCAGAGGCAGGAGGATTGCTGAGTTTGAGGCTTGCCTGGGCTACATAGTGAGCTCAGGGCCAGTCTGAACTACAAAGTGAGACCCTGTCTCAAACAACAACAACAAAAAACTACATGCAGATGGGGCATGGTGCCACATGGCTGTAATCTATGCACTCCTCAGGCAGGGGGCTCACAAGAGTTTAAGGCCAGCCTGAACTACGAAATTAGTTCAAGACCAGCCTAAGTGGACAGTGAGACCCTTGTCTCAAAAACCAAACAACATGGGGACTGGAAGTATAGCTCAGTAATAGGGCCAGTGGGTAACATGCAGGAAGCCCTGGGTTTTACACACACACACGTCAGCAAGAGCAAAACACAACTAATACAAATAGGAAGCTGTACATGGATAGAAGGCAAGAACTTTCTAATGTGTATTTCTTTTAAAGTCATGTGTTTCTTTTCTTTTTTTTTTTCTTTTTGCTTTTTGAGACAGGGTCTCGCTTTGTAGTTCAGGCTGGCCCTGAGCTCACTATGGTGCCCAGGCAAGCCGCCGCGAACTCAGCAATCCTCCTGTCTCTGCCTCCCGAGTGCTGGGATGACAGGCGTGAGCCACCTCGTCCGGCATTGTGGTATGCGGTGTTGATTGTTGGTGGGTGTGTCTCCACGCCCAGCATTATATGTGGTTACCGGGGATCGAACTCAGGACCTTGCGCTTGCGAGGCAGGCGCCGGAACCACTGAGCTAACCCTCCGGCCCTCATGTGTTTCTTTTTGAGACAGGGTCTCACTTTGCAGTTCAGGCTGGCCCTGAATTGTGTTGCCCAGGTAAAGTCTCTATCTCTTGGCAATCCTCCTGCCTCTGCGTCCTGAGTACTGGGATTACAGGCGTGAGCCACCATGCCTGGCATTGTGGTGTGTGGTACCAGGCATCAAACTCGCTAAATCCCCATCCCTAAAGTCATGTCTTGAATTTTGAACCATTAAGAATGTTTAAACGTTTGCAAGACAGGAAATACACTAAGAAGGATGAGGCTGAGGGTTCGTTTTCTTCTTACATTTTTTATGATCTGAAAAAGGATGTAACTTTTAGAAATAATTTTTGACGACCTATACCCTCCAGGTTGGATGTAGAGCCAAGACACAGACTACCGCTACGAAGGTGACGACGATCTGTTTCTAGGTGAGAACGACCTGAACACAGGCTTTTGGAGAGCTGTGCGGCATGCTTATGAAGGGGAGAGGTCAGAGATCCAGGCAGGAGAATAGGGAATGGGCGTCAGGCCTGCAAACCGTGGGCCGCGTGGAAGTGGGAGGAGATAAGAGCAAAGGTGCGCTATTTTGTCAAGTTTGCATCGCCAAGCGTACAAAAGAGGTCCACGTGCAGCTCAGACACGTCATCTCGCGCCTACCGGTGCCGCGGTAGGCGGGGCGGCGCCCACCGGAAGGGGCGGAGTTTCGTAAAGGAGCTTTGAGCTCGGTTCTCGCGAGAACAGTAGGCAGCGGAAGCGCAATCTATACAGGATGCGGTTTCTGGTTGCGTTGCTCCTGCTGAGTGTCGCAGCGGCGGGTAAGACCCCCTACCCATCTCACTCTTTCCCCCCCAGCCCAGCATCTTCATTCACCTTTCCAGTCATTACCTGTCTTCGCTTTTTGTCCTATCATTCGCACCCCATCGCTTACTATTGCTCCCGCTCCTCCTCCCCGAGTTCACCCATCGCTCTCGGTCTCTTCAGCTCCAAGGAGTTCCCTGCTCTTCTCCCGGCCTGACCCTCTCTCACTGGTTTTTTTCTGTAGCCCCGCTGCCCTCAGCACAGCCAAACGAAAATCAGAACGCCAACCCCGGAAAAGAAACGGCTGCATCTCATTCTTCGGATAACGGCTACCGCGGCACTGTCCCCAGGACCCAGCTGCAGAATAAGAGAGAACCAGGCCCTCTGTCGGAGTCCGGGCAACCTTCTGAGAAAGAAGCCCCCCGCAAGTCAGAGACACCGCCACAGTCCCCCGGAGGAGACCTTGCCAAGGTGGAAACCCAGCAATCCCAGAAACCAAACCCTACCAGATCAGAAGCTCAACTCCAGACCCCAAAAAAACCGGGCCCCGACAGTTTGGAGACTCATCCAGACCCCAAACAGTTGAAGACGTTGCCGAACCAGAAACCAGACCCTGGCAGCTTGGAAGCGCAAGAGCAGACTTCTAAGAAACCAGATCCCAACAAGTCGGAAGCTCAACAGCAGTTGCCAGAGAAATCAGAGCTTGACAAGTCGAAGGTGCCACAGCTGCCCCGGGTACAACAGCCCAGTCAGTCAGGAGTGCAGCCACAGACCGCAAATAAAGACCCCAGCAAGTTGGACCCAGTGCAGCAGTCCACAGAAGGCTCTAAACCTGTCTCTGGTCCTGCCTCTGGTAACAAGGTGACCCCCGAGACTGACAAAACCCAACCACCCAAAAAGGGAGAGACCTTGACTCATGTCTCCAAAATTGACTCTGACCTTTCTGCACCCAGGGAGGAGGGAGAAGACAAATCTTCAGAGACTACTCAGGATGTGGAGTCCAAGGAGGCCGAAGAAGGCGATACAGGGCTGGAAGAGGGATCACCTCCTGAAGAAGAGAAAGAAAAGATGTCTGGCCCTGCCTCCAGTGAGAACCGGGAAGGGACCCTTTTGGATTCCATGAACAGTGAGAAGAATGACCTGTATAAAAACAGCCCTGGAAGTGCCAGTGGAGAGAGCAGCCACTTCTTTGCGTATCTGGTGACTGCAGCTGTTCTTGTCGCTGTCCTCTATGTTGCCTATCACAACAAGCGGAAGGTAAGTCAGGCATAACCTTAGAGAAAGGAAGAGAAGGTCCTCCTTTTGAAAATATGGCATAGGCAGGTATCTGTCATAAGCTAACTGAGCACTGAGGATTTTAAGACAAACTTTAGTTTTTCCTCAAAGCCTGCTATGGCCCTTTACTCTTATAAATCATGCATTTTCATCATGTGACCTGTTTCCTCTGAGTACTGCTACATTAAGTGTCAAATTAGGACATAGAGGGCTGGAGGGTTAGCTCAGTGGTTCCGGCGCCTGCCTCGCAAGCGCAAGGTCCTGAGTTCGATCGCGGGTAACCACATACAATGCTGGGCGTGGAGACTCACGCCCACCAGCAATCAATACCACATACAGTGCCGGGTGTGGTGGCTCATACCTGTAATCCCAGCATTCGAGAGGCAGAGACAGGAGGATTGCTAAATTCCAGGTTTGCCTGGGCTACATAGTGAGCTGAGGGCCAGCCTGAACTACAAAGCGAGACCCTGTCTCAAAAAAAAAAAAAAAAAAATTAGTACATAGATATGACCTGACCTAAAATGGAATCTCTTCCCAGTCTTTGAACTTAAAACCTTCACATCCTCAGTGGACCTGAGTACTTGACACATGGAACCCTTATTTTCACCTTTTACATACCTGATGTAACATTTCATTTCTAGCTTCTTTTCCTAACCTATTGTGTCTGTATGGGTAGAAAGATCAACAGCAAAGAGTCCAGAGACTCCCTTCTGCAATCAGTGAGAAATAGAAGAAAGCCCACAAATTACAGATACTTGTTTTTTTAGCCTTGTTGAGAATTGAACTCAGGCTTTCAGACTGAGCTACATCCACACCCCTTTTTATTTTTTGAGACAGGATCTTGTCACACTGCTTGGTTGCCCAGGCTGGACCTGAACCTGCAATACTGCCTGTTTCCTGGAGTGCTGGGATTATAGACACATTCCACCACACTTGGCTTACATGTCTTTTATTTCTTTAGCAGTATGGGTATGAAGTGATATTTTGTCCCTTAGCAGCCAGTCTAAATGATTCCATTTTCCACTTGAGCCTGAGAATTTAGAAAATTGGTTCAGTAGCTTGGTCAAAACTGGAGAATTCAGTTCATGATGGCTGTCAGTGCTGTAGCTATAATGAATGAAGGCAGACTAGTCGTAAAAATGTGCCTTCCTTATGAGAGTGGTGAAATTAAAGTGCAGATGATGGCCAGGTATGATGGGGCACACCTGTAGTCCTAGCTTTAAGAAGCTGGTTCCGGCCGGGCGTGGTGGCTCATGCCTGTAATCCCAGCACTCGGGAGGCAGAGACAGGAGGATTGCTGAGTTCGAGGCTTGCCTGGGCTACATAGTGAGCTCATAGCCAGCCTGAACTACAAAGTGAGACCCTTTCTCAAAAAAAAAAAAAAAGAAGCTGGGTCCGGCGCCTGCCTCGCAAGCACGAGGTCCTGAGTTCGATCCCGGTAACCACTTAGAATGCTGGGCGTGGTGACTCAGGCCCACCAGCAATCAATACCACATACCACAGTGCTGGGCGTGGTGGTTCACACCTGTAATCCCAGCACTCGGGAGGCAGAGACAGGAGGATTGCTGAGTTCACGGCAGCTTTCCTGGGCTACATAGTGAGCGCAGGGCCAGCCTGAACTACAAAGCGAGACCCTGTCTCAAAAAAAGAAGCTGAGATACGAAGATGTAAGTTCCCAGGCCCCGGGGGCAATTTAATGAGATTTTTGTTTCAAAATTTAAAAACAACCAACCAGCTATTGGCAGGTAACTTAGCTCAGTGGTAGAGTGCTTGCCTAGAGGTACTTGCCTAGCACCACCACCAACAAAAAAAGCAATTGATAGGGCCAGAGGGTTAGCTCAGTGGTTCCGGCACCTGCCTCGTAAGCATAAGGACCTGAGTTCGATCCCCGGTTACCACATATAATGCTGGGCGTGGTGGCTCACGCCTGTAATCCCAGCACTCGGGAGGCAGAGACAGGAGGATTGCTGAGTTCTTGGTGGCTTGCCTGGGCACCATAGTGAGCTCAGGGCCAGCCTGAACTACAAAGCAAGACCCTGTCTCCAAAAAGCAAAAAAAAAAAAAAAAAAAAAAAAGCAATTGATAAAGCACAGTATGGGGCTAAGGAGTATATTCATAGTTAGGAAACAATTATTAATTATAACTTTTTAAAAAATAAACAACAACAACAAAACAAACAGAATGACTATGGTAAAGCTCTCTGGGGAGTGCTTGACAGATTTTGATTGAGTAATCTAGAACAGACCATACAGACTTTCACAAGCTAAGCCCACAACAGCTTTCCTCTGTCTGTTATTTCTTATTAAGCAACATTCTGATGTTCCTAAAAATCACTGGAGTTTTTAGTGTGTGTGGTGCTGAGGATTGAACCCAAAGCCTCTACCATGGTAGGAAAGTGCTGTACTACTGAGCTACACCCCTTTCCTAATTGGATGCTTGACTAGCATGTACAAGGCTCTGAGTTTGACCCACAGTGCCACACACAAAACGTTTAGGCCTTCATCTGGGTGTCCTTTTCAACCAGGGTTATTAACAAATGTGCTGCCCAGAGCCTGCTTCCGATTTCAGAGACTGGCATACGTTATTACAGAGCCACCCTTTAATCCTTTTCTTTTTGCTTTCTCCAGATTATTGCTTTCGCCCTAGAAGGAAAAAGATCCAAAGTCACTCGGCGACCAAAAGCCAGTGACTACCAACGTTTAAACCTAAAGGTAAGGAAGGAGCTATCTTCCCAGGAGGGTGTGCTACAGATAGGCACAGTGGGCTGGCATTTTGCATGGTGGCAGCAGCTAATTTCTGAAGGTGCTGCTGTCATTCCCCATACCCTTTTCAGATTGCAAACTAGGACCATCCATATACTATATATATCTATATCTATATCTATACATATCTACAGAGTTAGAGCTAGAAGAGACCTTTACTGCAGGTAAAGGAACAAGTCTGCCCTCAAATGCTGCCATTTTCTTCTGAGTTTCCTTTCAAAATTAGGATCCAATAGCTATTCCCTAGACCCCCAGGCTTGGGCTTTTGCTATATACTAGCTGGTCATAAACTTTTAATAAGGATGAGTCACCTTGGGAAAGGGATTAAGAAATAAAGTCTGATTTACTACACGTAGGGTGGAGCTGGTCTATCTACATTTCAGGGAAGTGATGTTTGGTTCTCAGAAGATCAAACACAGCTGGAGCCATACTTTGGTGGCAAAGTACTAGACTGCACACCCCAAGTAAGTCCAGAAGCACATGGACCTCCTGCTGCCTGCAGCAGGCCTGCCCCCAGCTTTGTGGGCTGTGCCTTTTGAGTCCACCACTCTGACTCTGGAAGGAACAAAAGCCCTCCTTCGGCCACACAGCCCCAGCAGCTGAGCAGGGTTCTCTCTGGAGGAGGACCTGTCTCAGCATGTAGTCTGCACCCCAAGGAGTTGCTAACAGCATGCACCTTTCTTCCTCCATTCTGCTTAGTGACAAAGAACAGTCGGTGGCCAGCTGTAAATTGCCCCAGACTTACTACTGCAGGGATCACAGTTTATTTGCACAACTCACACCAGCTACAGAGTAAGCCACCCCACTCAATTCATAAGTAGCCCACTGCTATCCCTGATTTTTTTTCATTCATAACGGTTCCCCACCTTCACTGGTAACAAAATATTAAAAGATTTTAAAAACATTACATGAGCATATAAAGCAGAAACCAGGATCCCTGTGTTTCCTTTATCAAGTGTATTTCTAATATATGTTTTGTTTCATACTGACTTCTTTGGAATTAAGGTTTCTGTGCAGTTCAGGCTGGCCTCGCACTTACTATGTAGTCTAGGCTGGCCTCAAACTCATGACAGTCCTTTTGCCTCTGCCTCCTGAGTGCTGGGATTACAGACATGTGTCACCACATCCTATTTCATTCTGACTATAAGACTCAATGTGTTCTTTTTTTCTATTTTTATCTTTTTGTTGTTGTTGTTGCAGTTTTATTTTGTTTTTGTTTGGTACTAGGGTCAAACTGAGATCTTGTGCCTGCCAGGCAGGCACCAGAACCACTGAGCTAAATCCCCCACCCTAGTTTTTCTAAGACAAAGTTTCACTGTGTAGCCCAGGCTGGCCTCAAATTTACAGCAGTCCTCTTGCCTCAGCCACCTGGTTCTGGGATTATAGGCATGTAACACCACACCCAGCAAGACTCATTCATGATCTTGAGTGGTGCACACCTGTAAATTCAGTACTCCAGCAGCTGAAGTACAGAGATCACATCTTTGAGTCCATCCTAGTCAGCATCATGAGACCCTGTCTCAGTAAAAATTTTTAGGGAAAGAAAAGCACTGAGTGATAGGGTGCTTACCTAGCATGTGCGAGACCCTGGGTACCTCCCCAGTACCACCAAAAGAATAAAAAGAAAACAGGTCCTTTTTTTCTGGCAAGGTCCTGTACATGCTAGGCAAGCTCTTTACCACTGAACTACATCCTTGGCCTTTATTTCTTTTTTTTTTTTTGCTTTTTGGAGACAGGGTCTCGCTTTGTAGTTCAGGCTGGCCCTGAGCTCACTATGGTGCCCAGGCAAGCCGCCGTGAACTCAGCAATCCTCCCGTCTCTGCCTCCCGAGTGCTGGGATTACAGACGTGAGCCACCACGCCCAGCATTATATGTGGTAACTGGGGATCGAACTCAGGTCCTTGCGCTTGCGAGGCAGGCGCCAGAACCACTGAGCTAACCCTCCGGCCCACCTTGGCCTTTATTTCTATGAATTGCTGATGGATCAGCTTGTCGTTATTCTGAATTTTTCCCTTCAACTGCAGCTGCTGTAAAATCAACAGTATGCTGATATATTCTGTTAGAGAACTGTAACCAATGGACTGTGTTGCTCTCATTTCAGCTTTGATTTGTAGGTACAAGAACCTTGTCTTCCCTGCTGATTTGTTTCTGAATCAAAAATGAAGAGAAAAGTAATGTGACCTCCGATGAAGTTTGGTGGCGAGTCTTGCATAGAGGGGGCCGTTGCTTTGGGTTTTGCACCTGCACTGTGGTGGCATTGTACTTCTGTGTTCCCTGTGTTTATGCTGGCATGTTCTGTCCACCCTTTCCTCCTCCGAGTGTGAGCTGAGGAGCATGCTGTGACCAGAGGGACACCCAGGCGTGGGCAGGCTGCACTGCTGTCCACTCTCCCGTGACCTTGGCGATATGGCTGTGTCATAAATTAGCCCTTGACCATGGCATTGCCTTCTGCACTGTTTATCTTTGCAGATGTAGGAGAAAACTGCAAGTCGAGGTGCCTAAGGTCAGATGTAGAAGCTGGTGAAGTACTAGAGGGCAGAGGGCCACTGAAAGGACATAATTCTCTTCAAAGGCTTCAGCAGCAACCCCAAAACAAGAGGTTAAGAGGTGCTTTATTGCCTGCAAGTCTAACCCACGTAGCATAAGTTCTCCACATTTTTCTGATAGTGTATTTCATGTCACTTTGAACAAAGCCAGTCCACTCCTATTTGATAGTACTGAACATAATACCGAGCCTGAGGTTTCTGTAAGCAAAGCTACTTTCCATCAGAAGTTTTGCAAATATGGTTATGCTTGTTGAAACGGGACCTTAAAAAGGGCAAGTTCATGCTCTGTGAGAAGACATATAGAAGGGTTTTAGTCTGGATTTTTTCCCAAGGGCTTTTATGAAACAAGTTTCCCACAAACTCCATTTTGCCTTTATTTCCTAAAATAGACAAAAGAGATTTATATATAGAAACTAACTGTACTCTCTGCTCATTTTACTTTAATGCCTTAATGGTCCTTTCATCTAAAATGCCAAGGATAATTAGTAAAAGTTCTCCCACCATTCCACACATCACGGGTCATTAAATTTTAAGAATTCCGGTGGGTGCCCTGGGTTACCTGAGAGCAGTGTCTTGGATCACATGTTGGTCTGAAGTTTTATTTCAGTTTGTTCTAGTCATGCTGCCTTAGGATTGAGAGGCTGGAGAGGCCTGTAGCTCAGCTAATTTCAGGGGTGTACCAGGAATGTGAGAAGGGAAGAAATAAGAGTCCTGTGCTGTGGAGGAAGCCAGTGTGAAGAAGAGACCATCCTGACTGCTTCAGTTTCCCACCTGGTTGACGCACCCCCTGGCACAAGCTTGGAGTTTCCCTTCTTGGCCAGTACATTGGATGGAGCTGGGGGTGGGAGTGTACTCGGCATCGTCCCCTCTGCCTGTGCAGTCTTAATGTATTTTCTGCCAACCAGAGAGTTCTCTCGGGCTCCTCCAGCATTCCTTCAGACACTATTCTCTTGCCTCCTGTTTGCCTTTCCGAACTGTCTTGCCTCCTTTCGTGTTTTCTGTTGTGCCCATCTACATGGGCACCTTTCCACTGGCCCTCATGCATGCCCAGATATCCCCCACTCTCACCCATGCTGTTTGTCATTCCACTGCTTTCCTGCTCCAGAGTTGCTTTGCCATTAGTTCTCTTCATGGCTTTTGCATACATACTCAGTCTGGTCCCTGTCTTTTTCTCCTTTCCAACGATTAGGCTCTTAGCAAATCGCCAAATGCCATGGCTGTTCACAGAGTGCGGTCTTGCACTTGATAGAATTGGACAGTACTGACCATGCATATGGATCCCCCCCTTTCTTGCTGTCTCTAACACTGCCCTTTGCCTTGTGCTGGAGGGGAAGCGCCGCTTGGAGCCAGGCCTCCATTCCTTCAGTGTCTCCTCAAAAAAACATCATTCTTCATCCTCTAAGTACTTCTATTTTTATCCTTGGCTTACTTTCCGAAGAACCCGGGCCTGTGAAATGCTAAGTAGCTTAGCTATTGTCTCTAAAAATTGACTTTCTCTCCTATGTATTGAATGCCTCTTACCTGCCCATTATTTCCAACTACAATCTGTCTTTTAAGTTTCCTTGCTCCTGTCCACACCCCCAGCCATTTCACTTTTCTACTAATAGTTTATTTTGGGAATCCATTTAATTGGTTCTTTTGTCCATTATCTCAGAAAGATATATGCTGATGTTTCCAGAAAAAGACAGAAACCTGTGTCTGGACCTTTTAGGGCCTAGAATCAACTAATGGCCTGTGGTATTCAGAACTCTGCATAACAGCACCTGCCTGTCTTCTGCCTCTCATGTGAGCCAGAGCTCCTCCTGTTTTGCATGTCCATGTTTGTGCCTTTACTCTCACTGTCCTGCATTTCCCAGCTTTCTGTGGTTCTTTGTTTAGGTTTTCTCCCATCATTTGCTATCCTCAAACCCCTATTTCTTCAGGACCCAGACAGTTTTCCATTTCTTCCTAACAACCCAGGCCATGGCCTGTCCTCTTCTGTTCCAGTAGCTCTTAATACTACTCACTCATTTTGAAACTTCACTAGAACAAGGCAGTGAGGATCTAATCTCCCCAAGAAATCTAAGCTCTTGAGAGAGGGCCCTTGGCAACATTGTAGCTGCATACTGATGTTCCTTGGGCACTTGAGTTTTCTTCCCCTGTTGGCTTTCTGGCTATAGGATGCTGTGACCTTACATTTGTTGGCTTTTACTGTAAAGAGAACAGGAAGATAGCTTGGTTTCAAAAATGAAAGTCGACCATGAGCAGACACAGAGTTCACCTTGGTCAACCTTTGAGCCCCTAAGAAGTATCATTGCCTGTGCCGAGAGTGCACGAAAGAAATCTCTCACGCCAAAGGGAACTTGTGGTGTGGTTGAGGGTGAGCTTAGCTGAGGAACCTCTGCTCAGAGGCTGGCTGGGCAGCTCTATACAGGAAGCACAGGGAGCCACAGAGACTTCCTGCAGAGACTGTGGACGTCATCCTGCTGCACCTTGGGTCAAAGGGTAGTTTCTGTTAGGGGAAATCTGCCCAAGTCATAGATCTGCACAAAGGAGCTTATTTTCTTGCTACAGATTACTGAGTTGATTGTTTAGTTCTGATTTCTGGAGGATTGAAGGCCAGTGCATCTAGAAAGGTTAAGACCACTCAGAAAAAACCTGACAACTAGCTATACATGCTAACATTCATTCTCCCCATGATGGCTTTTAATGAAACATTCAGTAATAGAAAGAACTCTGTGCTTTCAAAATTCCTGACAAGTATATTCATTTTCTACTCCAGTCCTTGGTTTTACAGGATAACTTAGTACATAATGCTGGGTGTGATGAAAGCCAGAGCACTTTACACATGTTATGACCCATTTGAACATGGGGGAAGGTGTGCTGTACACCAAACCTGTGGTTCTGCCAGGCTGGTCCATGAAAACCCTTGCTGGGAAGGTTGAGTTTGGCATTGCTTGCTTAAGGATGATGGAAAGAAATTTTTTGAAGTTGAATGTTAACTTCATCCAGAGCTAAGAGTGACTTTCAACCCAACTAGATCCACAAATCAGATGTAAATTTCTTAAATATAGCAATTCAGAAACCCATCTATAAAGGGTTTGAATCTGAGCTGTATAGTATGGAAACTGCCAGCCTTCTTACACTCTTATAGATCATCTTTTAATTAATGAGACCATGTTAAGTGAACATTTGATTGTGGAAATTGTTTCCCTTCTCTTTTGTTGTCTGATTAGTAGATTGCTACTGTTCAGCAATGTTTTATATTTTCAACTTTTTGTAATTTAATTAACTTATATTTTTTTAAAGCTTACTGTGGTCTAATGATAAGTATTTTTTAGGATGTGATGTTTTATTGAGCTTCTATAAATGCCATGTCACTGTAGTTTTGTGTTATTGAACAAAAAATAATAAATTTGAGATACCAAAGCAGTGAAATTTATTAAATTTATTAGTGCTTTATAAATTTATTAGTGGTATTTAAAATAAGGCTAACATAAAGCTGTTATTTTTCTTTAGCCTTTATCTCACCTTCCCACCCATCTTTCATATGGAGTTAACATTTAGAATGTGCTAAAATCCAAAGCTTTTTGAGTGCCAACATGACCTTATCTGATAGGTCACAGCCAAAATGCACAAAATGATTTAAATATTGTTTATATACCTACTCTCAGGAAGGTATATATTAAACAGATGAATTATGTGTTTGGAAGGGTCCTATCCTCATGGTATCTCATGTGCTGGAAAGTATTTCAAAACTTGAAAAGAGTAAGAAATTCTAATCCTAGCATTTTGGAAAAGGGATGCTCATTTTTCATATGTTCCTTGGGTGGTTTTCCATGTTCTAGTCCCGACTCCTTACCCCGAAGCTCCCCCCAGCTAGGCAGGGGACACCCAGGCTGGTGTCCTGGCTCACTCTTGTTTTGGTGATGTCCATCTGTGCCCTGGTTCTAGATGCTCCTTCAGTCTGCATCAGCCCCAGCCAGGTTGTGCGGGTCTGTCCTGACACTAACATCACTGTCCCAGAAGTACAGGCCTGTGTCTTGGCTTTAGTACACCGAGTGTCACGTGCCATCCCACTCACAGGACGGGTAGAATCCAGTGCATCACGAGCGAACAGGAGGACCAGACTGACCTGCTTCCACTTTGAGAGGTTCTGTGCACTAACTCCTAGAATCTTCACTGCATGTCCAGAGCTGGGATGTGCAGGGAAGGGGCCAGAGTGTGCTTATCATAGGCCACTGTGGGTCCTGGAAAAGGTACAAAGATCATCACTTGGGGCCGGGGATTTAGCTCAGTGGTTCCAGTGCCTGCCTAACAAGTGCAAGGTCCCTGGTAACCACATACAACAGTACCAGGTGTGGTGACGTAAGCTCACCAGCAATCAGTACCACATACCACAGTGCTGGGCGTGGTGGCTCATGCCTGTAATCCCAGCACTCAGGAGGCAGAGGCAGGAGGATTGCTGAGTTTGAGGCTTGCCTGGGCTACATAGTGAGCTCAGGGCCAGCTTCAACTACAAAGCGAGACCCTGTCTCCAAAAAAAAAAAGATCATCACTTGTCCCAGGTGCAAGGGCTGCAGCTGAGCACAGATTTAATTAGGCCTAAATCAGAAATAAATCAGTGTGTTTTGTGTGCAGATCTAATGGACAAGAGTGGATGGGTAAGTCAGAGCAAGTTCCTCTGACTCATCCCATGCCAGACTACTGCTGCTTCTGCTTCTGGGCCTGGACCCTCGAGTAAAGATCCTTGAGGTCTGAGTACACATTCCGCTTCAGGATGGCGCTGCTGCACAGCACAGCCCCCTGCAGGGCCCCCATCAGCCCACAGGTGAAGATGTCCTGGCCTAGGAGACAAGAGCAGAGGACATGAGTGTCACCCCACAGAGCAAGGGCAAGAAGGGCTGCCAAGATGGCCTCAGATGAGGACCGAGAGTGAGCTACAGGACTACAGGGCCTGAGGATGGGAACAAAGGACCTGGGGTCAGGGAGGCCCTCGGTCTCATCCTGGCCCCTAGGGTGGCATACCTGTCAGGTAGAGGTTGGGGATAGGGCTCTGGGCCCTCACTGAGGCCATAGCATGAGGATGCAGTCGACTTAGGTCATGGTCAGCCCCATAGGTGGCACCTCGGGGAGCGGCCAGATAGAACTGGTGGGTCAGTGGGGACCCTCCGGTCACACTCTCCACCTAAGGAGACAAAGGACGGGAGTTGAGACTGGTGAGATCCTTTGTTCTGCCTGGACAGGCTCCCTGCCCTTCCCTGGGGCTCAGCTGCCTTGGGCTTGGTTCCCTGTGCCCAGGAAATGGCCCGTTGGCACCCCCAGCACACACTCTCCCTCCTACCTTTCCCTCCAGCTGTGGGAACAGTTTCATGACCACCGCCATGCAAGCTTCAACAAAGGAATCTTTGAGTGTCTCGTAGTTGGTGCCTCGCTTTCCCTTTGGCTCCTCCTGCCACTCCTCAAACCACTCGAAGACGGTGGGCAACAGCACGATCATTGTGGACCGACCTGGGGGTGCAGAGCTGATTACCCCGTTGCCTGGCCCCGCCCTGGCCCTCCCAGCTCGCTGGACTTGGAGCCCACCTGGGAAGCGCTGATCCCAAGTCGGGTCTTTGGTTGATGGGGAGGCAATGAAGAGAAGGGGGATGTGTTCCACGGCCTTCTCCCTGGGCATGGAGGTGTAGCGCTCCATCCTGCGGATGAGAGCAGAGAGCTGCCCATCCCCAGGCCTGCCTCATTAAGGCCACCAGTACAAGTGCCAAGGACAGTCCATCCCCTGGGACTCCGCAGGTCAAGGCTGAGGCACAGCCTTGGTGTGAAAACCCTTTTAGGAGTATGCTGGAAACTGCCCTCCCCCACGCCGCGTGCCATCCTGCCCAACGTGCACGCGCACACCGCCTTACGTTTTGTCCATGTCTGTGTCGAAATAAACATAGTAGTTGGTGGACTGCAGACCCAAGTCCTCCTTGGTACCACGCAAGCAGATGAAAACTGACATCATCGACAGACCGGGCCGCACCATGCTTAGCTGCTCCTTCACCCCTGCCAAGTGGAGAGGTGAGGACCATGGTACTGCGCCAGAGAGACCAGTCCCCACCCTGATGACCTCCGACATGTGCTCTCTCCAGCTGCACTACAAGAAGGTCCAGGCCTTTCCCTCCTTTAGTCCTGGAAACTGAACCTAGGGAGACCCTGTCTCAAAAAAAAAAAAAGGTACAAATTCCCTATTATGAGTGCTATCAATGGGTATATCTAAAATGTACCAAAAAATTTTTTTATTTAAGGAAAGAAAAAAAGAAATCTCTTTAAGAGAAATAAAAACAGGTTCGGAGGGTTAGCTCAGTGGTCCCGGCGCCTGCCTCACAAGCGCAAGGTCCTGAGTTCGATCCCCGGTAACCACATATAATGCTGGGCGTGGAGACATGCCCACCAACAATCAACACCGCATACCACAATGCCGGACGTGGTGGCTCACGCCTGTAATCCCAGCACTCGGGAGGCAGGGACAGGAGGATTGCTGAGTTCGCGGCGGCTTGCCTGGGCACCATAGTGAGCTCAGGGCCAGCCTGAACTACAAAGCGAGACCCTGTCTCAAAAAAAAAAAAGAAAAAAGAAAAACAAATTCAGTCACAACTGAGTCTAGTGTAGGCCTGTAGCCCTAGCACTCTAGGAGGCTGAGGCAGGAGGACAGCAAGGATGAGCCCAGCTTGGCTAGCTCAGAGACTTAGTAGGACTCCATCTCAAAATACTTTACAGGGCTAGGCGTGGTGGCTCACGCCTGTGATCCCAACACTTGGAAGGCAGAAGCAGGAGGATTGCTGAGCTCAAGGCCAGCCTGGGCTACATAGTTCAGGGCTAGCCTGAACTACAAAGCAAGACCCTGTCACTGTGATACACTGTGTCACCCCGAACTCCAAGCATAGGCCTGAGGGACCCTGAATAGCAACCTGTGAATCCTAGAGCTAAAATAAACCCTTTCCTCTTTTCAATTATCTTGAGATTTTGTCACAATAACAGGAAGCTAACGCACTGTCCTCTACCTTAGAGACAATCAGAACTGCCACCCCCTGGTCTCCCAGGAGGAAACCAAGCTCCTCACTGCCCCACACACCCATGCGGCTCCTCACGCTCCCTGGCTCCTCAGGGCACCTCACAGGGTGGGCAGCTCCTTCCCTCTGCTCCCTGGACTCCACTAACCGTCTCATCCCAGCATGTCCTGTCCCTTGTACCTCCCACCCCATCCAGCACCGCTATCTGGGTCCCTCCGTTAACATTCCTGGGTCACTGGTCCCCTCTGGCCAGGAGCCTCCTTTCTTCAGCTCATACCAGCAGTTTCGAGTCACGTAACACCATGAAGTAACTTCCTGCTGGATGGCTCAGCCACTGCCCTGGCTTGACCTCCCGCCTGCCCTGACGACAGGAGAACTTTTCTCTGGGATGCTGTGCCTGTTGACCCAGGAAATGCAGAGAGCTGGGTCTTGACAGCCAGGGCACTGATGGCTCTACCCTTGTGGGAACTCAGTTTGCTGTAAGGGCCTCTGTTCCCCCCAGTGTAATGCCAGGGAAGTGATGGCACAGACCAGTGCCCACCTTCCTGCTAGACAGAGGGGTGGCCTACAAGTGGGTACCATCACCCAGCTGAACAGGGTGGAAGAAAAGGAGCAAACACTGGTCTTTACCTGGCAGGCAGCGGGCACTCTCTGGCAGCAAGTGCTCGTAGGTGTTGAACAGTCCCGCATTGGAGATCACCACGGGGCAGTGGATGTTCACCAGCTCTTGTCCCTTCTTCACACTGACACCTGCAGGCACAAGCGCTTGATTAAGTTCTGTGAGCGCCAGGGAGAAAAGTGCCCTATCCCCTTCAGATCTCTCCTGGCCTATGCTGCGTTTTCTCAGAGCAGGTGTGGAGCCTGCCAAGGCTGGGCAGGACAGGTCCTGGGCACAATGCACATTTGGGCAAGTCTCCTTGAGCACCCTTCTGCAAGTCCAGTGAACTATGGGTAGAAGCAGATCAGACAACTGATATTTTTTGACTTTGTATAAAATGGCAATTCTGCAGGGTTCAACCCCCCGTTTTGGGCTGCCTGAAAATACTCAGCTCTTTTATCCCTCTGACTCTGCACACACCATTCTGCTTCCAGGAACGACCTCCTCCCACCCCATCCTTTGCTGGCTTCCTCGAGGCCTGACTTGGCTTGAACGCCTCTGCCCCATGAGGTCCTCCCTGTCCCACAGTCCTGTCACTCCACCCTTTGAACATGCCGCTGCGTGGCCCTCCAGCCACTCTGCAGTGAGATTCCTTTGGAGACAGAGGCTGGACTTAGCGCAGGGTTCTCTCCGGAAGGCACTGAACTGCTGCAACACCCCCCTCGCAACACCCGCCTCGCTTCGCAGGGCCCTTGCAGTGAGTGGGATGCAGAACTTGCTTATAGGCATCAGAGAAAATGTCACACAACCGGCAGCCACTCACAACTTTTCAGACCCTTCTATGAACGGATTCTTTAAAGTCACTGGTGGCCTTTTCCTTTTATTTATTTCTTAAGCATTTGGCCACCCTTCCCCGCCACCTCTGTTCCTCAGTGATTCCTCTAGTAGATTCCTGTGAGGTAGCCCTGTTCTCCTGGGGGGCCATCTTAGCCCCTTGCTGGGACCTCACTAAGAACCCTCAGCCTGTGTTGGCTGGTGGGTTCTGTTTAACAGAACCCTCCCAGCACAGGAGCCTTCAGGAGTTCCTCTGTTGTGGTTCTGAGACCATGTGAGATACAGCACCCACCCAAGCCAGGCTAAGGGGACTACAGGTCCCATTTCCAGCTACCCACGGGAGGGTGGCTGGGGGTCACACCTGCGGAGGGACACCCTACCTCCTTCAGTCATGAAGCAAACACTGACACAGCCTCGGTGATGGGCTAAGAACCAGAGACGTAAGAAGGCGGCCACATTTCGATGTATTTTATAATGATAAAATTCTCTCTGGGAACCACGCAGTTCACTAACCTTCTTGCTTCCCTTTCTATCTCCAGCTCATCACCGTCTCCCAGGCCATATTCTGCAGCCAATTCAGGCCTTTCCCTGGCACAAGGAGGGTGGTTCAGCTGTGGCTCCTGTCCTCAGCGAGACCCCAGAACTCTGTCACTCCAGCAGAGAACCAAAGTGCAGGGCAAGGTTCTTCTTACCACAGGCTCTGCCAGCTGAGTCCAGCAGCACCCTCTGCACGGTGGCCCTCGTGAGGACTGCGCCCCCGGCCTGCTGAATCACAGGGATGGTGTGGAAGGCAATCTCGCTGGACCCCCCTCGGGGGTAAAAGGCGCCTTGGATGTAGTGGTCAACCAGAAGGGCATGCATGGCAAAGGTGGTGTGGCTGGGGGTCACACCTGCGGAGGCACAGAAGGTGAGGAGGGGCAGGAGCAGGCCTGGGCACCTTTCAGAGAGGAACAGGGGCCACCTGGGTCATCCAAATGCCCAGGGTCTGGGGCCACCCGAGGAGCCGTCTCCATCCCACACAGGGTGCAGCAGAGGTCGCAGAGTGCATGTGAATACACTCCTGAACCTCCCGTGCTGCCAAGACCAGCGAGCACAGGCTGGGCAAACAGGGAAATTGCTCGGGAAGCTGAGGGAGGAATTTCTCCCAGGGAGTCCAGTGTGGCACAGGCATCTCGTCCGCAAGCTCCAGAGGGCCTGGGGTCCACTCTGATTTTAGCCGAGCAGATTAGGGAAGAAAGACAGCCAGAGAGCAAAGCGCCCCCGACCCTGCAGCCAGTACGCACCGTAAGTGGGGAAGATGTAGCTGAGCACGGCCTGGAGCTCAGCAGAGGCTCCCAGCTGCTGCAGGACCTCGGCCAGGCTCCGTGTGGATGCGCGAAGGAACGGAGAGAAGCGAGTGAGCAGCCCGCACCTGCTCAGGAGCTGAGCCACGGGCAGCGGGAGGAACTTCAGTATGACGGCGTGAACGGCTCCATGGGCTGCCACCTGGAAAGACAGCGAGCGTGGGAGAGCAGCTGTGACAGAACACCATTCCAACAGTCCGTGCTCTGCAGTACCTAACCCAAGGCTGGGTGTTGAATTTATTTATTTTTAAATCCATACTCTGTTTTCCCCACCCTACACTCCCAGTGAGTTTTTTCCCTCCTCACTCAAATTCTTTTTCAAAAATCCCAATCTGGGGCCGGAGGGTTAGCTCAGTGGTTCCGGCGCCTGCCTCGCAAGAGTAAGGACCTGAGTTCGATCCCCGGTTACCACATATAATGCTGGGCGTGGTGGTTCACGCCTGTAATCCCAGCACTTGGGAGGCAGAGACGGGAGGATTGCTGAGTTCGCGGCGGCTTGCCTGGGCACCATAGTGAGCTCAGGGCCAGCCTGAACTACAAAGCAAGACCCTGTCTCCAAAAAGCAAAAAAAAAAAAAAAAAAATCCCAATCTGGCCAGGCACAGTAATGCACATCTGTAATCCCAGCTACTTGGTGTTTTGGGTTTTTTTGGTTTTTGTTTTTCCCACACCAGGGATCAAATTCAGAATCTTGTGCTTGCCAAACAGCATGGGGCCACGGAGTGACATTCCTGGCCCTAATACTAAGGAGGCTGAGTCAGGAGGATCACAAGTTCAAGCCCAGCTTGGACAGTTTAATAAGACCCATGTTAATCAATCCATCAGTTAATAAATAAATAGGACTGGGGTATAGCTCAGTGGTAGAGTGCTTGCTTATCATGCAGGAGACCCTGGGTTCAATCCCCACTACTGAAAATAAAAGTGCTAGTCTGGTCTCAGCGAAAATAATAATCTGATGACATGAAAGCGCTCCTCAGGGAGAGGACAAGGTACACTCCAGAGGAAAGAATGAGGTGGCAGCTGCTGGGCAGAGGCTCCCTGGCAGGAGAGGTCAATAGGGCAGAGGCAGCCCTAGGTCAGGACAGAGGTGAGGACAAAGATGCCTGCCTCCCCATCCCTGGCTCTCCCTCTGCAGTCGCTCACCCAGCTCATCCTTGCTGGGAATAAAGGTGGTCATGACTGTGTCCATGTTACCTTGACCAGCTGCATGTACTTATCAATAACAGCTTCTTCCTCCGGAAACTTCTCCTTGAGGCCTTGAATATATGCATTCTTCCCGCTGTACATGGGGAACTCCTTCCGGCCATTGGGCCCTTCCAGCACCACTATGTCAAAAGGGGAGCAGAGTGGAGCCCAATCTAGCTGCCCTTCGGTGATCTGGTCCAAGATAAACCGGCCGAGGTTGCCCTCCTTCATGCGCCCAATGTAATGGATTCCTGTTGGGAGGCAAGGAAACAAGGTGGCATGGGGAAGAGGGGGTGACACCCTGGAAATGTGGGCAAGGAAGGAAGTGGAAGAGGTTGTCCAGGCCAACCCAACTCCATGCCCAGAGAGGACTGCTCGCACTTGCTTCTAGGAAAGGTCAGCAGATACCCCCAGATCCTAGCCCAGAAGGCACAGATGTGATTCCTGGAGAGAAGATGGCACTTCCAAAGCATCAGAAATGCCCAGTATCACCCCACAGTGGCTACTCCAAGTCCCTTAAAAATATAGACATGGGGCCGGAGGGTTAGCTCAGTGGTTCCCGCGCCTGCCTCGTGAGCGCAAGGACCTGAGTTCGATCCCCGGTAACCACATATAATGCTGGGCGTGGAGACTCACGCCCACCAACAACCAACACCGCATACCACAATGCCGGACGTGGTGGCTCACGCCTGTCATCCCAGCACTCGGGAGGCAGAGACAGGAGGATTGCTGGGTTCGCGGCAGCTTGCCTGGGCACCATAGTGAGCTCGGGGCCAGCCTGAACTACAAAGCGAGACCCTGTCTCCAAAAAAAGCAAAAAAAAAAAAAAAAAAAAAAATATAGACATGCTCCCAAAACTTTTCCACACAAGCCTTACCTGTGTCAAATTCAAGGCCATTTTCTCCAAAGGTGTGGCAACAGCCCCCTGCCTTGGTATGTTGTTCCAGCACCAGGACTCGCTTGCCAGCTTTAGCCAGAATTGCAGCTGCAGCCAGGCCCCCAATGCCACTGCCAATCACCACCACATCGAGCTTCTCTGGCACTTTGCTGGCTGAGAAAGCTGCAGCAGAAGAGAGGAGGTGCACGGAGGTTTCTCAGTCAGGGGCACGAAAACAGAGAAAGAGAAATCAAAGACTTCTGCTTGTACAGTGCAAGAAACCCCTAGAGTGGTTTAGCAAGGTGGTCTTGACTGAGATGGCTCAACCTTTTCACCTGGGAATGCCCAGGACCAGCCAGGTCTATGGTGTGAGCTGAAGGAACCAAAGCCACTACCCACTGGGGGCCTGGCACTGTTTTCAAAGAAAGTAGGAATCAGGAAGCTATGATAGGGACAAAAACAGAGAGGACAACTGTGCCAGTGGAGAAAGCCAGCCAAGGAAGAAACAAGGAAGTGGGGCAGAGGAAGAAGTCCCCAGGGGCAGCCTGCCAGTGCTGAGAACTGAACATTCACAGGTAGGTTTCCTTTACAGAAAGATGCAAGGTCTGCAGGTGCCAAGGAAGCAGCTGTGTTATGTAGTGCAGAGGCTTGTGCAGGACCAACAAGTCATGGCGCTGCCCCTTCCTATCTGGAAGTGGAAGGGGGTCACTTTAACATCACTTTAACAGAGGATGAAACACAACAACACCTACTGCCACGCTCAAACTTCCAACACAAGTTCTCTTCTTTAAACATCGCTGTGCCATGAGGGAGACTTGGAATTTTACTTTCAAAGTTTACTTTTTATATGTTTTTAGAAAGACCCATAGGGAAACATATTTTTTATATTAATGCCTGGAATGTGTGTGTATGTATATATATGACAATACTTATTATATGAAACACTCTGATATCCCTGACACCCCTATATACTTTTGGGGTACTGAGGATTAAACCATGGGTGCTCTTGCACTGAGCTGTATCTCCAGCACCCACACTCTTTTTTTGACACAGAGGCCCAACAAGTTGCTCAGGTTGGCCCTGAACTTGTGATCTTCTTGCCTCAACCTGAATAGCTGGGATTACAGGTAGGCACCATTACTGTATGCATTTTAAAAAGCTAATTTTTGGGGCTGGAGATTTAGTTCAGTGGTTCCAGCCCCTGCCAAGCAAGCCCAAGGTCCCTAGTAGGATGATCCCTGGTAACCACATACAACAATACCAGGCATGGTGACTCACACCCATCAGCAATCAGTACCATATACCACAAGGCTGAGCATGGTGGCTCATGCCTGTAATCCCAGCACTTGGGAGGCAGAGGCAGGAGGATTTCTGAGTTCAGGGCCAGCCTAAACTACAAACTGAGACCCTGTATATAAATAAATAAATAGATAGATATCTAGATAGATAGATGCCTGAACTACAAACCGAGATTCTATCCCTAAATAAGTAAATAAATATAAAAAAGTTAATTTAGGGCCGGAAGGTTAGCTCAGTGGTTCTGGCGCCTGCCTCACAAGCGCAAGGTCCTGAGTTCGATCCCCGGTAACCACATATAATGCTGGGTGTGGAGACTCACGCCCACCAACAATCAACACAGCATACCACAATGCTGGACGTGGTGGCTCACGCCTATAATCCCAGAACTCGGGAGGCAGAGACAGGAGGATTGCTGAGTTCGCAACGGCTTGCCTGGGCACCATAGTGAGCTCAGGACCAGCCTGAACTACAAAGCGAGACCCTGTCTCAAAAAGCAAAAAAAAAAAAAAAAAAAAAATGCCGGGCGTGGTGGCTCATGCCTGTAATCCCAGCACTCGGGAGGCAGAGACAAGAGGATTGCTGAGTTCGCGGCGGCTTGCCTGGGCACCTTAGTGAGCTCAGGGCCAGCCTGCACTACAAAGCGAGACCCTGTCTCCAAAAAAAAAAAAAAAAAAGTTAATTTAGCCAGGCATGGTGATGCACGCCTGAAATTCCAGCACCTGAGAGGCTGAGGGAAGAGGATCCCTGTGAGTTCAAGGCCGACTTTGCCTACATAGTGAGAATGTCTCAAAAAACAAAACAAAACAAATAAAAGGAAAATACTAATTGCAACCTATCAAGGCCATTTCATAAGTCACTGGCAGGTCACAACCTGAAAAAGTTACACTAGATTACCTGGATTTTAGAACACCTTGGGTAGGTTTGAGTGACTTACCAATAGTGATGCTATAAGACAGTGAGAGTCCAAGCTAAAACTGATCTTTGAACCCCAAACCATTAGTCCTTTCACACAGAACAGTATTATTTCTATGTCACCCGGAAAAAAAAATCTTCAAGAGAGAAGGAGGCTAGAGATCAAACGGGGGATCCATGTTTTTTGTTGTTTGCTTTGTTTTTGTCTCAAGCAAACAGAACTCTTTCTTTCAACCTTGGAATGAACCCCAAAGCATGTTTTAAAAATGAGAGTGAAGGGTACAGTTGGAGCCTGAGGCATCCTATTGAACCTCTTCTAAGTTTTAGAATCAATTCTGAGTTGGGACCATACTTCTTCAACTGTTCAGTCATTGACTGGCACAATCCAAGCTCCTATGCGGTTGGGAGAGACCCCTGTGAGGTGGCTCCCTGATGTCCCAGGGGTACAGAAAAACGGTCCTAGAACCAAGTGGAGGAAAAGTCTATTACTGTGAGCCAAAGGGATTCAAACTGGCAGGGCCAGAACTGGGCTGAGCCAAGATCTTGGGGCAACTGTGTCTTAGGTCTGCCAGAACCCAGCCTCTCGACAAGGCAGGTACGAAAACCGGGTGGCTCCAGGCAAGGAAGCCTGGACACCTCACTTCTGGGGAAACTGAGGCCCAGGTCAGGCAGCAGCTCACACTACACGAATGGGAAACCAAACTCTCTAGAACCCTCGAGCGCAGTCCCAGACCCTAGGGTCCCCATCGCTGACCTTGTTTGAGAACTTTCTTTCTGGCCTCCTTGTCGGTCACCAGCGGAGCGGGCGGCCGCTTGACGTCTTCAGGGAAGGGATTGGGGGAGACCCCGCCGAACAGCCCCAAGTAAACTTTGCGGAGGACAGCCAGCAGGAGAACCGCCAGCAACACCAGCGAAAGCCACATCGTGCCCGTGTGGGTCCGAGCAACAGGTCAAATCGCCTGCACTCCGCTTTTAAAACTGGGGCCCCGCCCAGCTAGTTTGCCCTCCCTACTTCGGGAGGCGGAGGCCACTCTGACAACTAGTTTCTCAACGAGAAGCTAATAGCCGGCATAGATTGACCCTCCCGGGTCTTCGTACTAGAAGTTTTCGATGGTTCCTGGGAAATGTAGTTCTGAGGAAGACGATGGTAATCCGAGAGGATGCAGGGGGAGGCACCGCGCGCGTGCGCAGATGAAGGCCAGCCAGGGACACGAACCTCAACCGGGAAAACGCTGGGAACGCGTCGGGTGAGCAGGGGTGGGCGATCTGAGGAGGGAGGTTGTGAGGTGCAAGCGGTCGCTGTGGAGCTGCCCAGGACTGACGATTGCAGGACAGAGAAAGCCTTTCCTGGGAGACAGAAGACCCGGGCTCTGGTCCCAGTTTTGCCTTGGCCTCCCTGAATGCCCGGAAGCTAATTGCGTAAAGCAGTGAGAAAGTTTCTGTCCTGAGTCCACCCACAGCCTGGCTAACTGTGTAGATTGATAAATTCAGACCCTGCTGTGTGCCACTCTCTTACCGATAGCAGTGGTCAGTCGTCTCCCATCCCCCGCGACGTTGCCTTTGGCTGGGTCCCACTGTGTGCACGGGGGACGAATTGCTGCTCAGGGACAAGTTTTGTGGAAGGATCCGGCTACGATTGTCACACTTATGTGCGTCTTTGTACTTGAGGATGGACCAGCATCCAAATTATGTACAGAAAGCTTAAATTTCAGCAAACAGTTGAAAAGTCACACCCCCTTAAAGTGGCTGCGCTTTGAGAAGGATCCATTTTCGCAGGAGACCCATTTCCTTAGGTTCAGCTGTCAGGATGCCTAATACCGGTAGGAGTGACTTCATAACACCGAATACTCACTTGTTTGACCAGAGTTTTTGTTCTTTATCTCTCTGATACAGGTAGTGACTGCTTCTGTTGAAGCCTTCGGAAGTGCTTGGGGATGTGTAGAGCTGATGATGCTTCTGCAATACTTGATTCATTTCCACACAGAAGTAGAAGAGCCTTCCTGAGATTGCTGTCATTGAACCTGCTTACCAAGGTTGATAGATACATGTTTTTTGTCATATGCTGTCATGGAAGGTCTGCTGAAAGGAGGTGTAAAGGGAGGCAGATGCCAAGGTCCCAGTGAGAAGACTAGATCCTGGGATTCAGCAACAGTGGGGGCACTGTTCTCCCCACTAATTTATTGTGAGCCAGATGTCCAGCCCAAGAGCTAGGAGGTATCCCTTCTCTTAGTGGTAATAATCTATGTGTCCTGAAAGGAACCAGGTTTTGTTTTGGTTTTTATTCATTTATTTATTTTGGTTTTTCAAGACAGAGTTTTGCTATGTATTTCAAGCCTTCCTTGAACCACTGTGTGGTCCAGACTGGCCTCTGTTTTGCAACAATCCTCCTGCCTTGGCTTCCCAACTGCTGGGATTGTAGATGTGTGCCACCATGACCGGCTGTTTTTTCATGTTTTTAAGACATTCTCTCTATGTTCTTCACAATGATCTTGAACTCACTGTGTACTCCAGCCTGCCTAGGACTCACAGAAAGCCTCCTTCCCTAGTCTCCTGAGTGCTAGGATTGTAGGCTTGCACCACTGTGCTTGACAGCCAATCCTTATCTAATCATATTCCCACAGATAAGTCACCTGTGTCTGTGAAGCTTGACTGTCAGTTGTGTGTGAGGCTGCCCAGTCACAATCCGGGTCTTTTATGAGATAGGTATCCATGATGTCCAGTTTCCTCTGGTAAAGTATCTGACCTTTGGCCAGCCCTTTCTCTGAGGCAGGTAACATGAGGTGAAAGACTCAGAATTGGGGCTGGAGGTGTAGCTCAGTGGTAGAATGTTTGTTTAGCATGCATGGGCACCTAGGTTTAATCCCCAGCATCACAAAAACAAAAAACAAAGGCAAAACCACACAGTGGCCAAGTAGCTGCCACATATATAATATTGACTAGCTAGGTGTAGTGGAATATACCTATAATCCCAGCACTCAGGGAGCCTCAGGTAGGAAGATCATAAATTTGAGCCCATCCTGGGCAGTGTAGCAATTTAGCAAGACTCTGTCTCAAAATAAAAAGGCTGAACCGGGCGTGGTGGCTCACGCCTATAATCCCAGCACTCGGGAGGCAGAGACAGGAGGATTGCTGAGTTCGAGGCTTGCCTGGGCTACATAGTGATCTCAGAGCCAGGCTGAACTACAAAAGCGGGACCCTGTCTCAAAAAAATAAATAAATAAAAATTTAAAAAAAAATAAAAAAGGCTGAGGGCTGGGGATTCAGCTCAGTGGTGCCGCACCTGGCTGGCAAATGCAAGGTCCCGAGTTTGATCCCCAGTACCAAAAATAAACAAATCAAAACGGTCTGAGAACCAACCTTAATATGAAAGCTGTGCTTCAATCTCCAGTACCACCAAAAAAAAAAAAAAAAGGCTTAAAACTGGAAAAGGTTAAGATGTTGTGTTAAAGTTTGAGTTTCCACTGTCCTTGGAACCCAACTTGTATTTGGAACTTAAGCAAAACCTGACTGTTCTGTTAAGTGCACCCACAGGGGTTCCAGTTATTTAGTCTCACCTCCTTGGTAAGCTGGCTCAGGTCTCAGCACTGTATCCTTAGAAACAGAACCCTCAGTTTAGGTAGTGCTGCTGCCTTTGCTCACCGAAAGCCCAGCCCCTAGATCCCTGCATGGTCCCTTGCCATCCCATGGCATCAGTAATAAGACATCAGGCTCTTGCTAAGGCAGTGTGTATATGCACTGCTGCTTAAAGATTTTAAAAGTCACTTTTTCTTCAAAGCATAGCTGAATGATGAAACCAGTTTTCTTTTTCTTTTTCCAGAACTGAGACTGCAAATCATCAGGGACTTCTTTGAGGACTCATAGAAACCTGGTACACCCTGGTGATGGCACACTGGGACTGTTTTCTTACTCCTGTGCTGAATGACTGCCAGGGAGGAAGGCACAGGTAGAGAATTGCATCGTTGGCTCTCATAGCTTCAGATCTCAGACTTACTAAACACTTTTCTGAGCCCAGGACGAAGCTCACTTGAACAAATGCTTTTGAGTCATGAGTGAAAAATCTTGCTCTTTGCATAACGAGAAAGAATTAAGAGATGGACAGGTAAGCACTCCTCTTGGGGTAGTGGCTTGGGGTATATCAGGCTGAAAATGTGTTAAGAAAATGTAGAGTTTTAGAAATGTATTGGAATGGTGGGAATGTAGCTCACTGGTGCCATGCCTGCCTCACAAGCACAATGTCCAGAGTTCAGTCCCTGGTACCAAAAAAAAAAAAAAGGTTGGGAAAACTCTCGCTATAGCTCTTTGTTCTATTAAAGGAAATTCTGGGCTAAGAGTGTAGTGGTCTGGGCGCAGACCACTTGCTAGCATGTGTGAGACCTTAGGTTCAATCCCCAGCACCACATAAACGAAAAGGAGATTCTGTCGACCTCTGGATCAGTTACCTTTCCTGATAGCTTATTTTTGTTTGTTTGTTTGTTTTTTTTGAGACAGGGTTTCGCTTTGTAGTTCAGGCTGGCTCTGAGCTCACTATGTAGCCCAGGCAAGTCTCGAACTCAGCAATCCTCTTGTCTCTGCCTCCCGAGTGCTGGGATTACAGGCGTGAGCCACCACACCCGGCCTGATAGTTTATTTTTTAAAGTAGATTATGGAATCGTTTTCATTTGCTTGCTTGGGGGAGAATGTCAGTGAAGAACCCTCCAAGAAATCTGTGTTTCACTGATTCGGTTTATTTACCTTCCTGTCCTCTTTCTTGTCAAACACCTGCTTTGCGCTGATTATCTTGAGAATTCTTGCTTCTTTTTTTTTTTTTTTTTTGCTTTTTGAGACAGGGTCTCACGTTGTAATTCAGGCTGGCCCTGAGCTCACTATGTAGCCCAGGCAAGCTGCCGCGAACTCAGCAATCCTCCTGTCTCTGCCTCCCGAGTGCTGGGATTACAGGCGTGAGCCACCACGTCCAGCATTGTGGTATGCGGTGTTGATTGTTGGTGGGCGTGAGTCTCCACGCCCAGCATTATATGTGGTTACCGGGGATCGAACTCAGGTCCTTGCGCTTGCGAGGCAGGCGCCGGAACCACTGAGCTAACCCTCCGGCCCGAATTCTTGCTTCTTTATGTGGTCATTGATCCTACATTCTGTACCTTTCACCCTATGTTGCCTGCCAGAAACGATTTCGAAAGGAGTCTGAACAGGGGCCAAGCTCTTGCTTTGATCTCTAGAAAGGTTCCTCACTGTAGGAAGAAAGAAGACCCATTCCCCAAGGGAAATCTTGGAGATCAGAGGGAATTGAATTGTAGAAAGAAATAAATCCTGAGTACATAGACCCCTCTGGGCAGTTGTTTAGCACCATGAATAACAAATATTTTAAAGACAAAATTCTAATTTAACTGGGCATGGTGGCACATTCCTGTAATCCCAGCACTTAGGAGGCTGAGGCAGGAGGATCTCCACCAATTATAGGTCAACCTGAACTGCATAGTGAGGCCCTGTGTCAAAAAAATCAATTAAAACTGAGATATTTTGTGCCTTATACTCTGTTAACACATGTAGGAAACTTTAGGGAAATAAAAGAGAAGGTCCCTGTGCACAACTTTTTCAAGGAAACTTGGGACTGAAAGAAGTCAAACACCATCTGGGCCCCAGGTGATGAGGCAGCCCTCTGACCAGGTGTGAGCCATTTTAGAGGAACACAGGAAGGTGGGGGTAGACTGTCCTGGAGGGAAACCCTCACCTCCTGCATCCTCCTGGGTTGCTATGGGAACGCATCACACTTGGGCATCACAGGGCCAGCTGTGGTGTGCTGCTGGTCAGCGTCTGCATAGCTGCACATTCAGTTCTAGGACATTAAGAAAGCGTAGCTACGTTGAAGGAACGTTAGTTGACAAAAATTAGAGTTACAGGGATTCTGAGGCCTTTTCATAAGCAGTGATTTCTTTCTTGCTTAATTTCTTTTAATTACTAGTTCTTCTTTGTTTCTTTTAGAGAATATAACACATTCTCCTGACTCAAACTCTGAGAAATATCAAAGGGTATTGAAAAAACTGCCTTTTTACCTGTCCCCGTAGCCACTTAGTTCTACTGGAGGAAGAGTTACGTGTCCATGGCGAGAGATGAGCAAAAATGATTATGTACTTTTAAAAACTAAGATGGTAGGGCTGGAGATTTAGCTCAGTGGTTCTGGCACCTGCCTAGCAAGTGCAAGGTCCCTGGTTCAATCCCCAGCAAGCACATACAACAATACCAGGCATAGTGACTCATGCCCACCAGTAATCAGTACCACTCACCACAGGGCTGGGGTGGTGGTTCACACCTGTCAGCACTCGGGAGGCAGAGGCAGGAAGAGTGCTGAGTTCCAGGCTTGCCTGGGCTACATAGTGAGCTCAGGGCCAGCCTCACCTACAAAGCAAGACCCTGTCTCAAAAAAAAAAAAAAGAGTTCGATCCCGGTAACCACATAAAATGCTGGGCGTGGAGACACGCTCACCAACAATCAACACCGCATACCACAATGCCAGACATGGTGGCTCACGCCTGTAATCCCAGCACTTGGGAGGCAGAGACAGGAGGATTGCTGAGTTTGCGGCGGCTTGCCTGGGGACCATAGTGAGCTCAGGGCCAGCCTGAACTACAAAGCGAGACCCTGTCTCCAAAAAGCAAACAAACAAAAAAAAGACTGTTGTGTGTTTCCCTTTATGTAAACTGCTTCTATTCTCTGCCCATTTTTGCACTATGTTTAGTTTAGGGAATTTGTTCATTTGTTTGTTTGTTTTTTGAGACAGGGTCTCACTGTATAGCTCTGGTTAGCTGTAAACTTACTATGTTGCCGAGGCTGGCCTCAAACACATGGTAATCCTCTTGCCTCAGCCTCCCAAGTGCTGGGATTACAGGCTTGTAGCACCATGCCTAGCTGTTTTGAGACAGGGTCTCACTTTGTAGTTCAGGCTGGCCCTGAGCTCACTGTGTAGCTCAGGCAAGCCTCCTCCAACTCAGCAATCCTCCTGCCTCTGCCTCCCAAGTACTGAGGTTATAGGTGTGAGGCACCATGCCCAGCGAGCTGTTTGTTTTTTAATTTACTTATTTGTAAGATTTTTTTTTACATATTAGGAAAACTAGCTTTATATCTATGATATGAGCTATAAAGACTTGGTCATGTTTTTCTGTTTGTTGTTTATTTTGTCTTGCCTCATTTTATTTTTAACTCTAGTAGATAAAAGGTGTGGTTAAGCTAAAAGGCCAGGGGAAACTGCCTCACTGAATTTAATTTACTCAGTCTTGACTCTTTTAACAATGCTAAAAAGCCTAAGATTTTTAAGAAGCTGTTAAGTGGGCAGGGTATTTAGCTCAAGTGGTACATGTCTACCCTGAAAGCACAAGGGCCAGAGTTCAATCGCTGGTACCACAGAAACAACAACAAAAACATGCTATTAACTAAGCTTTTTGCGGTTTTTCTTTTTTTTGTGTGTATATGAATGGGTGCTTGCTTGCTTGCTTGCGTGTGTGCGTGTGTACGTGTGTGTATCAGGGCCTCACACTTGTTAGGCATGTGCTCTCCACTGAGCCATTTCCCCCAGCAGGCAGGCTTTCTCCAGACCATATTAAACTGTGGGGGTTTTCTTTACACAGTATTTCTTGTAGCTGATCTCTTTGGAGTTCATTCTTTTGTGGTTCTGGGGAAAAGGGCAACATTTAAGCTGAGGTCTGGGGATGGTGTGTGGCAGAGAGAGTGACTCTGCTCTGTCTTACAGGTGGAAGGCGTGTCTGCTGGGTGTCCTCCGTCACACGACAAGAACAACAGTGTTTTTGCGGCCTTCCGAGGAATCCCTGTACATATCACCCACAGTGCAGCACCCCCTAAATCCAAGCTCCTGCTCCCTGCTGCTGTGGGCTGCTGGGCACTGAGCTGGGCCCTGGGGATACAGGAGGGCATAGACCTATTCTAGGCGCTCACACCCGTAGAGGAGGTTGTGGGGCTCAGACGTGCCTCACACCTCTGCCTGGTTATTGCCACAGTGGAGCAGAGTGTATGAGGTGGCAGGAGTACCGAAGGCACACCACAGCCTCAAGTGGATGGTGTGGATTTTTTTGTTTGTATACTATCATACCAAGCATACACTTACAAAACTTCTCTATCATAGTTGAAGATTTCCACGAACTTCCTGTAAGACTGACTTTAGGGTGTGGTGACCAAGTGTGCACAGGGCCATAGATTCAATCTCCAGCACCAAAGTCAAAACCAAAAAATGTTGACTTTATTTTATCTTTTTTTTTTTTTTTGAGACAGGGTCTCACTTTGTAGTTCAGGCTGGCCCTGAGCTCACTATGGAGCCCAGGCAATCCTCTAACTCAGCAATCCTCCTGTCTCTGCCTCCCGAGTGCTGGGATTATAGGTGTGAGCCACCACACCCAGCATTGTGGTATGTGGTATTGATTGCTGGTGGGCGTGAACCACCAAGTCCAGCATTGTATGTGGTTATGGGGGATCAACTCAGGACCTTGCACTTTGAGGCAGGTGTGGGAACCACTGAGCTAGATCTCTGCCCCTTTATTTTATCTTTTTTTTTTGAGACAGGGCCTCGCTTTGTAGTTCAGGGTGGCTCTGAGTTCAGTATGTAGCCCAGGTAAACCTCGAACTCAGCAACCCTCCTGTCTCAGTCTCCTGAGTGCTGGGATTACAGGCGTGTGCTACTACGCCCGACTAAACCATCTTCTATTTTGCAATCTGATTATTCAGTCTCCGTAGAGACTCAAAAATTGCCAATGCCGACTATATTTCAAGTCGTCATGGCGGGGTATTGGGAAAAGTTTTCAATTAGCAATAATCGCGCCTCAGATAAACCTCATTGGCTACAATACTGCCACTGCGCAAAGCTATTTTATCTTTTGAGGTAGGATCTCACTATGTACTTCAGGGTGGCCTTGAATTCACTGTGTAGCTAAGGCTGACCTTGAACTCATGCGATCCTCCTGTCTCAGCCTCCCAGGTACTGATATTACATGTGTGTGCCACCATGTGTAGCTTGTTTTTGTTTTCTGACACAGAGCCTCACCATACATGTAGTTTGGTTTTGGACTGATTATGGAGCCCAGGTTAGCCTTGAACTCACAGCCGTCATTCTGCCTCAGCCTCCTGATTGCTGGGATTAAAGGCATGTGCCAAACCCCCAAGGCCCTGCCCCAGCTAAAACATTGACTTTGCTCAGCCCATCAGGCAGACCAGATCCATTGGGCCTCAGAATATTCAGTAGAGGGGGTGGGAAGTGCTGGGGGCCTGGACTTGACCCTCTGTAAAGGTCACCTGACCCCACCCCCAGATCTCAGAACTGAAGAACCACAGCGTTCTCCGGGCCCTGACTGCGGAAGCGAATGGATGGGAGCCAGGTGGTAAGGACCTGCAGGACCTTGGACATCTGGGTGGGACCTACTTCATCAGCTTCATTTCCCTTGCTTTTTGTCCTGAATTTGGTAGACATATCATTCCTCAAGGAAAATGAGAATCAGAACTGGATTAGGGGTTAGTTTCTCTGCCCAAAGTTTATGGTGTGCTGGGCAAGCTATGTCTTCTCGAAGTCCATAGTGAAAATAGTATCTCTATGGGAGAGGAGGTAGAGACAGGGTCTTGCTATGTAGCCCAGCCCTCCTGCCTCATCCTCCTGAGTACCATTGTACCTGGCAATAATACCCCTCTTATCCTCTAAGAGATATTATGAAAATGAGGCAGTATAGCCAGCCAAGCAGGTGGTGGATGCCTATAATTCCAGCACTCTGGGAGGCTGAGGCAGGAGGATGGAAAGTTTTTCTGGGTAAATAACTTAGAGAATTGGCAAGAGCTTGTCTCAAAAAAATAGAAGGTTTGGGGTGCAGCTCAATGTGAAAGCCTTGGGTTCAATCTATACTATCAAGAGAAAGAAGAGGGAGGGAAAAAGGAAGGGAAGAAGGCAGGCAGGCAGCAGACGATACAGTATATGTGAGAGGCTTTGGAAAGATAACCTACTATCTGCTACAAGGCCCTTCCCTGTACAGTATTTTTTACTTGTTTTTGTTGTTGTTTGTTTGTTTGAATTGTTTTGTTTTGTTTTGAGACAGGGTCTCACTTTGTAGTTCAGGCTGGCCCTGAGCTCACTATGGAGCCCAGGCAAGCCTGGAACTCAGCAATCTTCCTGTCTCTGCCTCCCGAGTGTTGGGATTACAGGCGTGAGCCACCATGTCTGGCATTGTGGTATGTGGTGTTGATTGTTGGTGGGCGTGTCTCCACACCCAGCATTATATGTGGTTACCGGGGATTGAACTTAGGACCTTGCACTTGCGAGGCAGGCACCAGAACCACTGAGCTAACCCTCTGGCCCCTGTTTTGTTTTTTGAGTCCTCTGGCCTCAGCCTTCTGTGTGCTGAGATTACAGGCCTCTGCCAGCACAGCTCAGCCCTGTGCTATGTTTAAAGCTTATTCAGCTTGCTAATTTGTTATGGAGAAAGTGCCTGTTCTGGAGTCAGATATCCCCAATTTAAATTGCTACCTACATGGCTTTGAGAAAATTACTTCATTTTTCTAATCCTTTCCTTGTGCTCGCTTCGGCAGCACATATACTAATCCTTTCCTCAATTATAAGCCAAGTAGGGACTGGGAGTGTAGCTCAGTGATAGAGCATTTGCGTGGGTGTGTGCAAAGCTCTGACTTTGATCTCTAGCACTGAAAAATATAAGTAAAATTTTAAAACATTATACGGGAACACCTATGATAGAAACTTTGTAAGGATTAAATGTAGATAAAGTGCTTTATACAAAATATAAATTGTATTGAGTGCTTGTTGGTATCTTTATATCCTACATGCTGAGAATGTAATCTCCAGAAATACTGAGCTTTTATAAATAGTCAAGTGTAGAAAATCATTTGGGCATTTGTTTGTTTTCTTCCTTTCTCTTTTTTCTTTCTGTGGTTCAGATGAGTAACCTGGTCCTTGTACATGGTAGACAGTGTCCTGTCCTGAGCCACATCCCCAGCACTACAAAATCTTAATGGAACTTTATTTCCACCTATGGTGGTTAACCCAACACTGGTAAATTAATAATTGTTGTCATAAATGCCAAAGTACTTTATGTTTTTTTTTTTTTTTTTTTGAGACAGGGTCTCGCTTTGTAGTTAAGGCTGGCCCTGAGCTCACTATGTAGCCCAGGGAAGCCTCGAACTCAGCAATCCTGCTGTCTCTGCCTCCCAAGTGCTGGGATTACAAGCGTGAGCCACCACGCCTGGCACTGTGGTATGTGGTATTGATTACTGGTGGGTGTGAGTCTCCACATCCAGCATTGTATGTGGTTACCGGGGATCGAACCCAGGACCTTGCACTTGCGCTTGCCAGGCAGGTGCTGGAACCACTGAGCTAACCCTCCAGCCCAGTACTTTATGGTTTTTTTTTTTTATTTTTTTTTTTATTTTTTGGAGACAGGGTCTCGCTTTGTAGTTCAGGCTGGCCCTGAGCTCACTATGGTGCCCAGGCAAGCCGCCGCGAACTCAGCAATCCTCCTGTCTCTGCCTCCCGAGTGCTGGGATGACAGGCGTGAGCCACCACGCCCAGCATTATATGTGGTTACCAGGGACTGAACTCAGATCCTTGCGCTTGCAAGGCAGGCGCTGGAACCACTGAGCTAACCCTCCGGCCCCCAGTACTTTATGTTTTAATACAGCTGGCATACTTGTGCCAACTCTTTTAGTCATATTAAATAATTATCATTTTTTTCGGATTTCTCTTAGCTAATTTAAGTTAATAGGGTGATTAAATTATCATTGATCTTCAGTTTATAAATTAATGGCAGAAAAAGAGAGATAACTGAAGAAAAAAAAGAAGGGGTGATTCTAACATGGGCTGTGTTAATTGTCCTAAAGTTTCGCCCCCTACCCTGTGTTTTTCTGTGGTCAGGGAAGTAGTCTTTGTGTCAGGGTCACTTTCAGAGGTGGGAGGGTTGTTCCAGGAGGAGAGGAAAAGATCCCACCTGGTTGGAGTGTTTGTCTTAGTTTTGGATCACCAGCTCCATACCCCCAGCTGAGACTTTCTATTTTCCACTGCCCATGGATATGACAGCAGATTCTCAGCCTGTGCCTACTGTCCGAAGTGGATCAGGTTGAGTGTGGTGAGGGAGTGACAGCTGAAAGATGGAGCTGATTGTTTGTAGGTGAGCATCGAAAGGCCAAGGTGTCAGTGAAACTGTATATAGGTGAAGGGTGAAAGTCAGGAGATCAAGGACCTGGACCCATCTTGCTATGCCCACCGTCCCCTGCCCTGCTGGCCCTGAGCTCACAGCAGTGGTAGTCATAAAAGCTGACATATTGAGCCCTCACCTTTGGCCTACATACTATCCTCAGAAGCTGGAGGATTTCCTCATCTGCACAGCAGCCCCAGGATGAATCCCACTTGATTAAGTAACTTGCCCCCAAAAAAATCCAGCTAATTTTAATAGAAACTTTGTAGAAACCTTTACACACAGTTTGGCCAGTGTGCTTTCAGCAACTCTCCTCTATTGCTTCCCCAGCACTTTTTCTTTCTTATTTTCCATTAGTGTTTGGAGGCATTTTATTTAACCTGAAAGTATATTTTCTGCCTTAGTCTATTTCTCATTGCTGTGACAAAATGCTGGGGGCTTGGTAACTTTATAAAAAAAAGAGGCTTGTTTGGACCCACAGTTGTGTTCCACAGTTGTGGGGCTGCCCTGGTGGCTTGTTAGTGGCAGAGCCTCATGGTAGTGCAGAGCATCACATGGCAAGAAACGGGGATCACATGTGCCCCCTCTGGTCTCTTCTTATGAAGTCATCAGAGATTAGTCAAGGGAGAGCCAGGAATAGAGACTTTCTAACCTAGCCACCTCCCAAGGGCCCCGACTCTAAACACCATTGCCCTTGCCAGGTAGTTTCCTGTCATGTGATGGAGTCAGCAAGATCATGAGGTAGAAGGGGGCTGTCCTGGCCTACTTTACTACTGTGGCTGGAGAGATCTTTTTTTTTTGTTTTTTGTTTTTTGGAGACAGGGTCTCGCTTTGTAGTTCAGGCTGGCCCTGAGCTCACTATGGTGCCCAGGCAAGCCGCCGCGAACTCAGCAATCCTCCTGTCCCTACCTCCCGAGTGCTGGGATTACAGGCGTGAGCCACCACTTCCGGCATTGTGGTATGCAGTGTTGATTGTTGGTGGGTGTGTCTCCACGCCCAGCATTATATGTGGTTACCGGGGATCGAACTCAGGTCCTTGAGCTCATGAGGCACGAGGCAGGCGCCGGAACCACTGAGCTAACCCTCCGGCCCCTGGAGAGATCTTTTTGTTTGGTTTTGGTTTTGGTATTGGAGATTGAACCTAGGGCCTTCACAGTGAACTATATCCCCTGGGCTGGTTAGCTAGCTGTTGTTTGCTTTTTGTGTTAAGATCTCACTGTATATCCAGGCTGCCCTTAAACTTAGTATATAGCATAGGCTGGCCGCAATCTCATGGCAGTCCTCCTACCTCAGCCCCCCAAGTGCTGATTTAGGCATGCAGTACCATGCCCAGATAGATCCTCATTTTTTGTTTTTTCTTTCAGGACCTTGAACTTGCAAGGCAGGCACAGCACCACTGAGTTAAAACCTCAGCCTCAGCTTGTCATTTTGGTAGTGAGCTCTCATATTCTCAGTGATGGAAGAAAATACCACTGGTAATTTCAGCTGCAGAGTGACAGCTGTAATTTGAAGAAATGAATTGTGGGGCCAGAGATTTAGCTCAGTGGTTCCACTGCCTGCCTAGCAAGCGCAAGGTCCCTAGTTAGATCCTGGTAATCACATGCAATGATATGATATTGGGCGTGGTGACTCACACCCACCAGCAATCAATACCACATACCACAGTGCTGGGCGTGGTGGCTCACACCTGTAATCCCAGCACTCAGGAGGTAGAGGCAGGAGGATTGCTGAGTTCCAGGCTTGCCTGGGCTCCATAGTGAGCTCAGGGCCAGCCTGAACTACAAAGTGAGACCCTGTCTCAAAAAAGAAATGAACTGTGGTAGCTACAGAGAACTTAGCCAACTGCTTCTGTTCTCACTTTTTCCTCCTCTTACTTTGCATTCATTCATTCATTTGTTCGTTCATCAATTGTTTGTCGAGTGCCTATGGTACATCAGGCACTGCACTGGGCTCCGGAGAGCTCACCTCTGTGTGGCTCACAGTACAGTGAGAGAGACGGGTTTCCTGCAGGAAGTGTGTGATGTCAGAATCTCACTCAGCGGAAGCTCTAATCCGGACTGAAGCAGTTGAGAAGGCGACTGGGGGAGCGAGATGCCTCCTCTGACAGGGATGAGCTGGTGGCACTGCTGACAGGCTGGGGACCGAGGCCCAGCAGGCTGTGGGAGGCTCCAGGGCAGAGAGCCAGAGCACACTGAGGACGTTAGCTTCTCTGCAGCCTAGAACTGAACAGGGACTTCAGCACCGTGCGGTTGGGTGTGGGCTCCATCAGGAGGGTTAGGGAAAATCCCTCGAGAGTCTGGAAGAGCAGGTGGGGACATCAGTGTGCCCTTTGAGAAACTCACCCTGGTTTCCATGGGAAGGGGTGACAAGGTCCAAGGCAGGCAGCCAAGGCTGGGATCTTCGACAGTGGCCAGACACACCTCGTCTCACAAGGTCTCCTTCTCACCCCATTGCAGCTGTAAGCCCAGAGGTGCTCAGAGCCCAAGAAGAATGGGAAGCGGTGGACAACATCCAGCCAGGTGCAGGTAACCATGGCAGTGGCACTGTTTCCACATGGCAAAGGCACCATCCCCACATGTGGCCAGTCTGTCTGTGACTCACACCGCCTCAGGAGACAGAACCCCTTTTACCTTTACAACCTAAAGTCTCTGTCCTAAATCCAAAGATGATGGCATCTACCTGCAGAGGAAACGGGAATAGTGCTGCCCGCCTGTCTTCTCCCAGCCCTGCAGGGACACAGGGTTCCTTGTCAGGCTCCCTTGACCAGTCAGCCTCTGCAGCCCAGAGGTGGGCAGAAGGACAAGGCAGGGAGCCCAGGTCCCTGCATGCGCCTGCTCAGGCTGCTCACTGGCCAGGCAGGGTCTGGAGAGGGAGCAAAGGCATCCGCTGAGGGCTCCAATGGCAGGGCACTGCCTTGAGTACCCTCCTGACAGGTTTGGATGGAAGTACGGGTGGGCAGAACCTGACCCTGGATCGGACCTGAGCCCACTGAGCCTCAGGGAGATGTTATGGTGAACGGTGTCCATCGCTGTGCTGCTGATGAGTTCATTCTCCCTCTAGGCTGTGACAAGGGGCAGGGTCCTCTACAGGCCTGAGGAGGATAAATCAGTGGCCTGCTCCTGTGTGGGTACCTCCCCAGGGAATGCCTTGCTCTCTCTGAGAAGAGTGGGGTCAGGAGCGCCTGGCAGGATGGGTCTGTCCCCTACTCACCACACTGGGCAGCCAGCCAGACTCCGAACAGCCTAGTCCAAGAGGAGCCAGCCTGCGGGAGTGCAGCTCCCTGAAGGAGGGTGGGTTGTAGGCACAGGTGTCTGCCCTGCAGCTGGAAGCCAGTGCTTGGTTGGAGGTGACAGCCGGGAAACCCTCAGTTACCATCTGCTGGTGGAATGGCTACTGTCGCAAGCCCTCCAGTGTCTTCCCCTTTGCCCCAGGGAGCTCAGACCAGCCACGACCGCTCATCTCCTTTGCTGAGGCCCTGCAGCATTTCCAGACTCTGGACCTCTCCTCCTTCAAGGTATGGCAGTAGGAAGGTTTGCGGTCTTGAAGGAGTTCATTTCTCTCCCCAGGGTGAGGCACCGGGCAGCCAAGATGGAAGCTTCCTATTCAGGCCCCAGCCTGACTTGAGAAGACCTGGGCATGGGATCACAAGTAACTAAGGGCCCATGATCATGCAGGGCCCTGGTAAAGTGGAGTGGGGGACTGTGCCCCAGGAACCCTATGCCCTCTGGGGGCTCATGTAGCTGTTCTTCAGCTCTTTCCATGTAGGGAGTATAACTTCCTCCCAGTTAAACGCTCTTGGGCAAGTGGAGCCAAACCACCCAAGAGCTGGGTGATTCATGGCCCGTGGATGAAAATTCCCTCCAAGAGCTAGGAGCCATTTGGGACTTTAAGGACAAGATGATAAGTATTTGGGAGAATAAAAGCCGGAGCTTTTGAGGACATCTTGGGTGACCAGTGACCAATAGGAAGTTTAGAGGAAAGAGATCTTAGACCTTCAACCTAAAATCTGGTGTAGGCAGGAGAGGCTGAAGATAGAAATGGAGTTGTTGTTGGGATTCAGAAGGCAGAAGCCACCAAAATCAAGAGTAATTGAGGATGGAAGCAGTGGTCCTGCCCGTGAGAGGCCAGCATGGCCTTGTTGGAAAGTGCTGGTTGTGGCCCAAGGCTGTGGCTCTCCTCAGAGGCCTCTGTCTTCCAGGGACTGGCTAAGCTCCCTTCTCCACTGGCTTTCCCACCAGAAGCCAAGAGGAATGCTAGATTGTGTAACTTAGGGCTTCAGACAAAAGGAGCAAAGGCATGGAAAGTGTTAAGGCAGTCCTGCCGGGCGTCCTGCCTGGCTTTCTTCTGGCCACACTGCATCCCAGGGCTGCCATCTGTGCCCTACTTGGCAGTTAGTGGCAAAGCCAGTTCTGGGAAAGCCCAGAGGACCAGCTGCTGAGAACTGGCTAATGGTGCCTATACCTGGGGCGTCTCTCCTTGCAAAGAACCTCAGAGCTGGAAGAGCCTGTGTCTGGAAACCCAGCAGGTGCTTCGCAACTGGTGTCCCTTCTCTGGCCCTGACAGCAGCTATGTAGCTGGGGAAAATGAACAGATCTGAGGCCAGTGGTAAGACAGTTCCAGCACTCTGGCCATTACACCAATTTCCTCTCCAGAAAAGAATCCAGCCAACTGTTCGAAGGACTGGGCTCGCCGCGCTCCGACACTGTCTCTTTGGGCCGCCAAAGCTCCACCAAGGCCTTCGGGAAGAGAGGGACTTGGTCCTGACCATTGCTCAGTGTGAGTACAGGATGCCATAGGGCAGGGACTGTATGTGCTGAGGAGGAGAGGCCCTCATGCCCACCGAGGCTGAGGCGAGGCTGAGCCAGGGCTTGGCATGAGCCGTGCTGGTGGGCGAGAGTGGGAGTGGAGAGCAGGGTGTCGAGCTCCATTCTCCCACATACACCCAGGCCTCCCCTGAGGCTCAGACAGGTGGGGCATGGGTGTGTTTTGGGGCAGGTGGCCTGGACAGCCAAGACCCAGTGCACGGCCGAGTCCTCCAGACCATCTACAGGAAGCTGACCGGGTCCAGGTTTGACTGCGCCCTCCACGGAGACCACTGGGAGGACCTGGGGTTCCAGGGTAAGAGAGGAGCGACTCGCTTCCTTCTGTTGCCAGGACTAGAGTAAGAGGCCCCAGTGTCCTGTCCCGGCCATGCAAGCAGCACAAGGAGGGACATCCAGGGGAGGCACATGCAGAGGCCCAGCGTGTGATGTGCTTGGAGCATTTGAAAAGTCACAAGGATGGTGCCCAATGGATGTGACTCCTTGTGAGGCTGAGGCAGGAGTATCCTTGGGAGTTCAAGGCCACTCTGAACTATATAAAGAGAAGCTGTCACCAAAAAATAAAAATAAAAAAGAGAGAAAGAATGAAAGATAGCAAAGAGTGTGACTGAGGGGGACATGAGAGTAACAGGAAGATCAATTTGTGACCATGCAGGCTGTTGTAAAATGTTTACCTGAGATGGAAGGCACTAAGTTATAAAACAGAATCTGATTTGCTTAGTCTTTTTTCTCTTTTTTTTTTTTAATGAAAAACAGTTTATCACATAGGTTTTTTTTTTAACTTAAACTAAATAATTTCATTTGTTTTTGGGGTGTGCACTTCTTTTTTCCAAAACCATATCAAGTTATTTTCATATAGAAAGGCAACTATCTTTTTGGTTTGTTTTTTGCAGTTTTTGTTTTGTTTCACTCTGTAGTTCAGGCAGGCCTTGAACTTGCTATGCAGCCCAGGCTAACCTCCAACCAGGCAATCCTCCTGCCCCGCTTCTCCCAAGTGCTGGATTTACAGTTATATGCAACCATGCCTGGCTAGAAAGGAAATTATTGTAACTGAAAAAGAAATTATATAAACTCATAGTTTTGTTGATGTTGCCTGCTGTTGAAGCTTCTGTTGTGTTCCTTATCTATAATGTCTTTAGTATGTTGTCTCTGTGCATTGTCCTCTCTGTATATCATGGTACAATCATTGTTTGGACTATCACACATAACTTTAAAGGGCTGGAGATATAGCTCATTGGTTCCAGAGCTTGCCTAGCAAGTGCAAGGTTCTGAGTTTGATACCCAGTAGCTACTACAACAATACCGGGTGTGGTGACTCACACCACCAGCAATCAGTACCACATACCACAGTGGCTTATGCCTATAATCCCAGTTATTGGGAGGCCAAGGCAGGAGGATTGCTGAGTTTGAGGCTTGCCTGGGCTACATAGTGAGCTCAGAGCCAGCCTGAACTACAAAGCAAGACCCTGCCAGGCGTGGTGGCTCACGTCTGTAATCCCAGCACTCGGGAGGCAGAGACAGGAGGACTGCTGAGTTTGAGGCTTGCCTGGGCTACATAGTGAGCTCAGGGCCAGCCTGAACTGCAAAGCGAGACCCTGTCTCAAAAAAAAAACAAAAAAAAAAAAAAAAGTGAGACCCTGTCTCAAAAAAAAAAAAAAAAGTTAAATTAAATAAATGGCTGGGAATGTAGCTCAGTGATAGGGCACTTGCCTAGCATGTGAGGCCTTAGTTTTAATCCCTAGCTCTGCAAATATAAATAAATAAATATACTGTATTATAGATGTAATTTATTATCTATTTATGTAACTTATTCACTGATAATTGCTTATTAAAGGCATTCCATGGCTGCTGTAGTAATTTTCTACTATTGCTGTAACAAATTTCAACAAACTTAATGGCTTAATATGATACCTATTTATTATCTTCTAGCTCTGTGGTTCAGGAGTCCGACAAGGTTTCCCTAGAGGAGATCAAGGTGCCTGCAGTGCGGCAGCCCATTTTGGAGGCTCTGGGAAAGTCCATTTCCTTGCCTTGTGCAGCCTCCCGAAGGCCTCCTGCCTTCCTGTGTCTTGGAGTTTGGTGCAGTGTCGCGCTGCGTCTCTGTCCGTCCTCACATCTCTTGCTCTGGCTCTGTGCTTCTGCCTCCCTCTCCTTTTCTATGAGCCCCTCTTACTGCAAGGGCCACCTGGATAACCCAGCCTAATCTCCCTTTCTGCTGATTAGCAGTCTTAATTTTACCTGCCATCTTAATCACCCCTGCTGTACAGCATATGCATAGGCTTTGGGGTTTCGGCTGTGGATGTCTCTGGAAGCAGGATATTCTTCTGTGTGTCAGATTTCCTTTAAAATCTGTGTCAGGAGCTGGCAGAGTACTTGCATGGCGTGTGCGAAGACCTAGATTTGATCCCTAGTAGAGCAAAAAATAAAATGAATAGAATAGAATAGAATAGAATAGAATAGAATAGAATAGAATAGAATAGAATAGAATAGAATAGAATAGAATAGAATAGAATAGAATAGAAATCTTTGTCAGACAATCCCCAGATCTGTATTACCTCAGTGTCAGTGCCTGTGGATCACATTTCTCATCCAACCTGAGATTCCCCTCATCCTTGCTGTCGCACATAGCTTTCAGCTGTATCTTGGACCCTTGGAGTATGATGTTAGGAGACTGGGATCTTGTTCTGTCCGCTACTTAGGAGGGCACCCTCTGGTCCCTGGTGTCCTGCTCGACCCCAGCTGGCCCAGCGCGCCTTTTGGCCTGGACCCAATCTGCTCAGGAGGAGTGGGAGGAGATCCGGGCTCTGTGTTGTTTGGCTGCAATAGGGTAGACGTTTTCTAAAGTGTTCTGTTTTACTAGGCCACCCCTTTCCTGACTCTTTGGCTAGAGAAAGGATTTTTTCTAGGTACCTTTTTTATCTTTTCTTAGTCTATTTTCAGTTGCTATAACAAAATATCTGAGACTGGGTAGTTGGTTTGCCTCATGATTCTGCAAAGCCCAGGGGGATCGTGGCATAGCACCTGGGCACATCTCCTCAGGGCTTCTTACTGCAGCATAACATGGGGGAGCCCTGCATGGCAAGACAGGGTGACAGGTTAGCTCAGGACTCTTCCTCTCCATATAATGCTGCCTAACTCAGCCTGGCATCATAGTGTCCTTGTAATATCTGGAGGCTGAGCCAGAGGGTCATCCTAAGTTTGAGGCCACTCTAAACTACGTGGAGACTCTTGTCTCAAAAATCAAAAACCCCTGTAATGCCACTGGTGTGAGTTGTAGGCCCCATTCTGATCCTGATCACCTCCCAAAGTCGTACTGCCAAGTACTGTCAAAGGCAGATGAAGGAATTGAGTTTCTAATTCACAGAACTTAGGACCCACACTCAAGCCACTGCTTGCCCCCTTTGGTATTTCTGGGTCTCCACCTCCTGCAGGACTCAGGTGCGCAGAAAGAAGCCCAAGTGTCATTTTGTGGCTCCTTACTCAGCCTTCTTCTTTCCAGGGAAAAATGTGTACTTCCCCTTGTCTCAAGATCATTGAATTCACTGTGTAGCCCAGACTGGCCTTGAACTCACAGTGGTCCTCCTGCCTCAGCTTCCTGAGTGCTGGGATGATAGTCTTGTGCCACCATGCCCAGCCCCAAGGCCTTTTTCTGTAAAGGACCACAGGGGGACTGCTGAGGACCTTCAGACCAGTGAGCACACTGCTACTGGAAGCCGCCAGGGTGCTGGGCCGTATAGTCCCTCAGCGCTGCCCACAGGAGGGTGGCAGGAAGCGAACCCATGAGTCTCATGCTCGTCTGGGCCACGGAGCGGCTGGTGTCAGGACGGCTTGGCACACCAGTCCCTGCGCTCAGCGCAGCAGGACTTGGGAAGCCGGCTCACCAGCATGCTCGGGGTATCCCTTGCAGGAGCGAATCCAGCCACGGACCTGAGAGGGGCGGGCTTCCTTGCCCTCCTGCACCTGCTGTACCTGGTGATGGACTCAAAGACCTTGTTCCTGGCCCAGGAGATTTTCCGACTGTCTCATCACCATGTCCAGGTGGGCTTCGGAGGGAAGCGGAGAAGAGGGCGTGGTGCGAGGGCCTGGCAGCCAGGAGGGCCTCGCAGCGTGACATCTCTGGTTGCCGAGGGCACTCAGGACGGTGGAGGTGAACCGGGAAGGGGCATCCCTGGCAGCCTGGCCTGTGCTGGGACCTGAGCTCCACCTCCAATAGCTGTGGCCTCAGCACCTAGAGCTCGTATCCCCACCCGGAGACAGAAGCCACAAGACTTTAGGTGGCTCGCTGGGAAAATCAAATAGAATAATGTCCAAGCACTGGACGCACAGTGAGGCAGCTCCTTCCCCTGTCTGCTCCCCCTGGTGACATCCTGTCTGGTGTGGGTCACTTCTCCTGACTCTGAAGGGAAGAGCTGACCTTCGGGTGACCTGCGGATACTGATGGGCCGGCGTGGCCTTGGTGGCCTCTTGTTCTTTATCCAGCCCTGCCTTCTTGCGGAGAGGCTAAAGGGCCATGAGCCCTGCACTTCAGAGGCCAGCTGGCCTGCCTTCTCCTATGTGGCCATCCAGATTCATGGGGCCTGGAGTGAAGGCTGACTCAGCATTCTCCACACCAGGTCTTAGGGCTCCCGGGGTCCAACAGCACATAACTCAGACTGAGACCCTTCAGCAGAGACAGGACAGAAGCCTCTCTGGCCTTACAGGAAGTAGATATTGACCTATATTAGTTACAGAGGCTGTTAGAAGGTGTAAGTATGAGGCGGAAGGATGCACAGGAAGCCAGGAGAAGAGGGGGTGGTTTGTGGTATTTCATGGGGCATCAGCAGGAGCCCCGTGAGACTTGAGCCCAGACTTGAGCCAAGCCATGAGGATGCAAACTGTTGGCCAAGGCTTCTTTGGAGAAGAACTTTTTAGGCAATAGAAGAAGCCAGAGCAAAAGGAGGTTGTCCAGTGCATGCCAGGAATCCCAGGAGTGGAAAGAACACAGAGGACACAGTAGAAGCCCCAGAGGCAGCCAGTGGGGTGACAGCCTTGCAGGCCATGAGGACTGTGGGCTGTACTTTGAGTCAAGGGGAGGGGTGCTGCCTTTTTTTTTTTTCAGTACTAGGAATTGAACTCAAGGCCTTTGCACTGAACTACCTCACCAGCATTTTTTGCAGGGGATCTAGTCTTGCAAAATCACTAAATTGCCCAGGTTGGACTCAAACTTGCAATCTTCCTGCCTCAGCCTCCCAGAGTGCTGGGATTATAGATCTACACCATTGAGTTCACATGTTTTTTCAGTTCTGGGAGCCTAACCCAGCACCTGCTGCATGCTAGACAAACTCACTACTGCTGAGCTGCCTCCCTATCCCTTTTTATTTTATTCTGAGACAGGGTCTTGCTAAGTGGTTCAGGGTGGCCTCGAAGTTTCAACCGTACCGCCTTAGCCTCCCTGGGAGCTGCGATTTCAGGTGTGTGCCAGCATGCTGGGAAGTGCTCTCTTAATGATCCCAGCTGGAAGCGATGGTAGTTTGGACCAGAATTTTCAGAGGCAGTGATGGAAAGTGGTCAGATTCTGGCAGCCGAGTCTTGGGTGTGCAAGCGTAAGAGGAGAGAGCAGCATGTTCGCAACAGCACAGATACTGCGTCAGAATGAGGAAAGAAATCAGGGAATTGTTAGTCTGAGCAACTGGGAAGTTAAGAGTTACCATCAGTTGGTAAGAAAGAGCAAGTTTGGGGTTCGATTCTGACCTGTGTGTTCAGAAGTCTTCAGATGAGTCAGCAGGTGGGACTGTGAGTGTGGAAGAGTTCTGGGCTAGAGATTAAAGTCAGGGACCTGCCAACACAGGCAGCTCTGAAGATACTGAGCCCAGGCCAGCAGCATCAGCCCCTGGGAGCAGCTCCTGAACAGTGCAGTCTGGCCAGGTATGGTATGCATGCCTGTAATCCTACCTCCTTCCAGGGAGGCTGAGGCAGGAGGACTGCAAGTTTGAGGCCAGTCTGGGGAACTTGGAGAGACCCTGTCTCAAACTAAAATACAAATTAAAAAGGGCTAAGGGATCTCATATGTGAGAGGGGAGGAGGGAGGAGACACAGCCCCTCTCCAGACCTCCCTAATCAGAAATCTGGAGCCCAGCCCAGACCGGTGTGCTCAAGCCTCTGGGAAGCCCTGGCACAGATCCACTGTGAAGTCTTGGCCTGGAGGGGGATTTCCAGGGCGCGAGTGCAGTCTGAGCAGCTCCAGACCGGAAGGAAAGTGAGGGGCGGGGCTGCAGGGCCCAGGCTCAGGTGAGCGCAGGGAGGGCCCACCGTCAGCCCTGACTGTGCTGTCGGAATCACCTTGATGGAAACATTCTCGGTGGGTTTAGAGACATCGGCACTGCTGTGAATTGAACATAAGAGGGGATGGGAGGGATAAATTGGAGATAATAAATATAGACACTTTTTTCAAGGAATTTTGTTTCAAAAGAGCTAAAAAACAGATGGTATTGGGGAAGGATAGTTTTTAGTAATTGTAAATGTACAGAAACGCTGCACGTGAGCAGTGTCATCTGAGAACAGGAAAAAGAACTGGCGATGTGTCGGGAGCAGTGGGGAGAAGTCTGTCCGGCCAAGGCAGAGGAGGCCTTTAGTGGGTTTAGAGACACCAGAAATGTCCTCGCAGAGAGCAGGTCCCAGAGAGGCCCAGTGCTTATATGCAGGGACAGTGCTGGGAACGGCAGCTCTGTGGTACCAGGAAGGTACCAGGGCCACAGTGGAGCGACAGTGGGTGGTGTGAGTCACCACACCTGGTATTGTATGTGGTTACTGGGATTGAACTTAGGACCTTGCACTTGCTGGACAGGCACTGGAACTACTGAGCTAAATCTCCGCCCCCCCATGTTTATTTTAAAATTTTTTTTTTTTTTTTTGCTTTTTGGAGACAGGGTCTCGCTTTGTAGTTCAGGCTGGCCCTGAGCTCACTATGGTGCCCAGGCAAGCCGCCGCGAACTCAGCAATCCTCCCGTCTCTGCCTCCCGAGTGCTGGGATTACAGGCGTGAGCCACCACGCCCAGCATTATATGTGGTAACTGGGGATCGAACTCAGGTCCTT
>PVIC010004841.1:0-60595 GCA_004025085.1 Thryonomys swinderianus | reverse complement strand
GTAAAAATTAAAGAAATACCAGAAGTATGAGGCTCCTTCAATCCCTTTACTTTTCTCTACCAATTCCATTCCTTTCGCTTGTTAAACTTTTTAGTACATGTTTTTATACAACTGAAAAAATGAAGAATAGATGTTATATGTAGAGTTTCTTAGTATGTGTTGGGGTTATTTCCTATCTGTATAAGAATACTTGATTCTTTTTACTGGCTGTGTAGTTTTCCATTATGTTATACATTCAAGGTATTTCAGGATATTGTCATTTTCATTATGACAAACAGCATTATATTTGCATAAATTGTAGTATACCTGTTTAATTTTTGCTTCCTAATAAACTTTTACAATGAATTTTCTGGGTCAAAGTCCACATGTGTATTAGCTCTCCTATTGCTGAGACACAATACTTGACACCCGCAACCTAAAGGAGAAAAGGTTTAATTTAGCTCACAGTTTCAGAAGTTCCAGTATGTGGTTTACGGGCTCCGAGGCAAAAACATCATGATGGAACGATGTGGCAGAACAAAGGTGCTTAGTTCGTGAGTTCTGGAAACCAGAGCAGCGGAACAGTGTCGGAGAGGAAGGGGCAGGTGAACCTATATAGTACCGAAGGCCACACCTCTATAATCCTCCCAGAAACACTCAGAAGTGCACTTTACTAATCTTCTAAGAGTTTCTTAATCCAATGAGGTTAACAAGTCAGGATCTATATAATTTGCTTGGGCACTGCTAAATTGTTTGTTCTGCAGGCTGTCCTGCTCATATGGACATTTTACTTCACAGTCTATGAAGATAGCTGTTTTTTCAGTACTGGATGTTAATGTTCTATACTTTTGCCGTGGAAGGTTATAACATTTCATCTTGTTTAGTTTTTGTCTACGTAATGTTGAGCACCATTTTACCTGTCTGTATTTCTTCAGTAAAATACTTGCCTTTTCCTTTTACCTGTGCTTCTGGTGGACCTCTGACTTGATCTTACTGATATGCAAAGGTGATTATAGATCATAATAATTGCTTTCCTGTATGGAAAATATTTCCCCCACATTTATAGTTGACTTTTAAATTTCTTTGTGTTTTTTTTAATGTGTACAAGTTTTAATTTTTTTTTTTTTGAGACAGGTTCTCACCTTGTAGTTTAGGCTGGCCCTGAGCTCACTATTGTAGCCCAGGCAAGCCTTGAGCTCAGTAATCCTCCTGTCTCTCTGCCTTCCGAGTGCTGGGATTACAGGTGTGAGCCACCATGCCCAGTACTGTGGTATGTGGTACTGATGGCTGGTGGGCGTGAGTCACCGCGCCCAGCATTGTACGTGGTTCCTGGGGATCGAACTCAGGACCTTGCGCTTGCGAGGCAGGTGCCTGAACCACTGAGCTAAACCTCCGGCCCACAAGTTTTAATTTTTAAGTAGTTGAAATCTGCCATTTTCTTTTATGGTTACAGAATTTCAGTATAGTCTGAAGGACTTTCTAAAGTCTTTTCCATCTAAAACAGAAATATTCTTTTGCATTTCTTAGTGTTTTATATGTTTGTTGTTTAATTTAATTCCCTAGTATAATGGTTATACATTTTTATTACTTATGTGATAAAGTGGAGGATTTAGTTTTTCTATCAAATGGTTTATCAATTATGAAATAAACCATTGTTTTCTATTGAAAACCATTGTTTTCTATCTTTATCAGGAGGTTGCAGCTGACTTAATTGACTTGACTCAATTGACATTTGAATTACTGTAGTTTCATTGTATACCTAGAGAAGTCTGGGGCACATCTCTCTGACCTACATCTCTGCCGTGACTGTGCACAGAACAACAATGCCTGAGTTCAAAGCACTAGTCTGCTATTTACTAGCTGTATGAACTTGGCTAAGTTGCTTTCTCTCTCTGCATTTCAGTTTCCTAGTCTTTAGTATGAAATGATAGTCTTGAAATAGTTTTATCGTATTGAAATCAAAGCTATGGCTTATGTGATTTCAGTCTTTTTAGTTGATTATGATTTTCTTTCTGGCAAAACACATACTTTATTCTTTTTTAAATTTCCATAGTGTGAGAATAATACATACTTCCTCTTCAGTGGTTATGATATTCCAAATATATTATGGAAAGTTAACTGTGCTATTCAGATGTGCTATAATCACGCTCTTAAGTATGTTCTTCTAAATTTGCTCTTTTAAATATGAAGATAAGCTATTTATGTCAAACTAAGATAATTAAAGTCTTCACATTGTGTTGTCATTGTTGATGATGAGATAATTAATATTTTGTCTTATTGCTGCCAACTTATTCTGTTTTCTTTTTGTGGTACTTTTATTTTTATGTTTCTCCCCTTGCTATGGTTTGAATGTGTCTCCCAAAAAGCATGTGTTGGAAACATAATCTCCAGTGTGGTTGTATAGGGAAACCTAAGGGGAGGTGCTTAGATCATGAGGGCTCCACCCTCAAGCATGGACTGACTGACGCGGGGTATAAAAGGGCTTGACGCTCTGCATATGGCCCCTCGCCCTCCCAGGCTTCCTCTTGCTCTTCTGCCTTCAGCCACGGGGCCTCCACCACATGTAGGCTCTTCAGTCTTGGACTTCTCTGCCTCCGGAACTGTAAGAAATAATCTTGTTCTTCATAAATTACCCAAACTTATATATTACACTATAGAAGTCCAAAAATACTCAGAACCTTTCTCCAATATTTCTTGTTTGAAGCTGAATAGCTCATAATTTTTCTTTCTGTTGTTTTTTATTTCTTGCGACACTCCTTTTTGAACTTTAGTGACTTGGATGCCATTATTTCTATGTCTCTGTATATATTTCTAGTTAACGTTCTTATATTTTCACCTCCCAACTTTGTTCCTCTCCCTTCCTTGATTGCTCATGTATTGGACAGTTTGATATTGTTCTACAGGTCTTAGAGACTCTGTTATGTTTTAATTTTTTCTTCTCTATAGCTCAATTTAAGATAATTTCTGTTGGCTCATTTTCAGATTTATTAGTTTTTTATTCTGTGCTTATTCTGCAAGTAAATCTGTAAAATGTTTTATCGTGCATGTTCTTTTTTTAAGTCTAGAATTTCTATTTGGTTGTTTTTAGAATTTAAATTTTTCTGTTGATGTTTTTCATATATTCCTTTGTTGTGTTCCAACTTTTAATGTATTTAAAATATAAATTTTTTTCTTCTAGTTACCACATTAAGGTCATCTATGTTCTGATTTTTTTATGATTATGGGTAACATTTTTCTATTTTCTTTGCGTGTTCAGTAATTTATCTTATGGACATTGTGAATTGTACATTGTAAGAGATTCTGCACTGTTATTTTCCCCTGCAATGGTCAGATTTTGTTTTTGCATTCATTGGGTTTATTGTCGGAATCATTAATCCTCGGAGCCTTTGTTTGAGCCTACGCTCGGACAAGTCTGTTTTGGATTTGCCTTTGATCCCTTCGTCCTGGGATGTGGTTTTTATCCTCTGATTTGACCCGGTAGAGTTGTCAGTGGAAAATTTAAGTTGAGAAATTTCAGCTCCCAACTTGATCCACTAGCACTGGCTGCTGGAATCCCTGCTTGACTTCAGATTGCGGCTGTCACTCCTCAGGCTCCTGGGAGTCTTGCCCTGCTTCCTGCAGTTTCAGAGTCAGTCAGTGATTTGAAGGATTCTTTTTTTACTCAGAATTTTATATTTTTTCTCTCTGGCTAATGTTAATAAGGACATTTCTTTGTTGTTTTGTGTGTTCTTTAAAAAATTCTCATTGGCTTAATCTTTTTCATAATTTTCTTATTCTGATTAACTGGTGTTGTTTGAGATGGGTTTATATTTACATTTAATTCTTTTCAGTTTTGAAAGGGAGTGAAATTAGTTTCAACCAGCAATCTTAAACAAGATGTCTCTTTTTTTTTTTTTTTTTTTCAGACAGGGTCTCGCTTTGTAGTTCAGGCTGGCTCTGAGCTCACTATGTAGCCCAGGCAAGCCTGGAACTCAGCAATCCTCCTGTCTCTGCCTCCCGAGTGCTGGGATTATAGGCATGAGCCACCACGCCCAGCACTGTGGTATGTGGTATTGATGGCTGGTGGGCGTGAGTCTCCACGCCCAGCAGTGTATGTGGTTACCTGGGATCGAACTCAGGACCTTGTGCTTGCGAGGCAGGTGCCAGAAACCACTGAGCTAACCCTCCGGCCCCAGGATGTCTCTTTTAAAAGATTTTCAAAATTTTTTGATGTAGACTTCGTTTTTCACATAAATACATTTTACAAAGCCATCAAATTTACCTTCACTATTAATACTTTTATGATTTTCTGAGTTATTTGCTAAATGAATTCACATTGATGTTGAAATCCTACTTAGTTTCAGAAACTCAGCTCTGACTTTGTTTTTCTGTGATGCTTTGCCTGACTGTATCAGCCATGAAACCAGTGGGTATAACATGGATAATAGAGTTTTATAGATGCGTCACATTCACCCTTTTTTAATGACAGAAATACTTGTGTCCTGGTTTTATCATGTCTAATTCACACCAATGAAAGGATCTTTAGTCATGTAATAAGAACATACTCAATGGAGCTTTTAAATATTAGTATCTAATATATGAAAACCCACAGGAAACAAACGTGGTTTGACTTTTTTCTTGACAAAAAGATCCACTTAGTGTTTGTTAAAAGTACCAAAGCTTGTGTATCTAGGGGTGGCAGGTGGTGTTGGTGGTCGTGGGTAGGTAAGGGAAGGGGAAAAATGGGAATTTAGTTGTGTCATATACTGGTACAAATTCTCAATGTGGAGAGTAATTGTGTGTGAGTATATAATGTTCCAATAAATGTGCCAATTTAAAAAAAAGAAACAGTGAGGAAAATACGAGCATGTTTTCTCTCTGCAATTCCTAAGATAAAAAAATAAAAATAAAAATACCAATCCGGGATACTTTTTGCTGTAGAGATTAGGGTGACAGAGAGGAGAAGATGCTAGCAATAAGTGGAACATACTGAGTACTTACCATGTATGCTAAGCAGTGTGGGAAGGCAGTGCACACATGCTCACGCAGACCCGCTTAACTCCTCAAACAGCTCTATGAAGTAGGAATTTTTTAGTTCTTTCATTTTTTGGATGTGAAATCCAGTACTTAGGGAGGTTAAAGAACTTGGCCAGGGTCATGCTGCTAATAACTGAGATGTCATTACTTAGCACGAAAGTTTTAAGTTGCGAGTTTTATGTGTTGGGAAAATTTACGTCTGTTTTGGGTGCAAAAAGAAAGAGAAGGGACTGGTTGTGAGGCTATATGATAATTAAATGACCCTGCCAAACTCAGTAAATTGGTGGCCAGGTGGGAGATCAAATGAGCGAATGAACTTTTGACATTCTCAGACCGCACCTCACAGTGAATGATATCATACCAGTGTCTGATCTGGAGGAGTCCTTATGACTCTCTTGTGCATCTTCTTCCTTTCAATTTGTTTTCTTCTCTGCTTAACTGAGTGCGTTATCAGAACCACTTGTTGTTCAGTGGCAGCTGAGCCTAGTGTCTCAGTCTCTTGGCCTTTTGGCTGTCAGAGGTCATACTGTAGCATGTGGCTCTGCGTGTTTGAGTTTGTCCTTTCCTGTCCATGTTGGGATCAGTTGAATGCAGCTGTGTCTCTACACAGCCTTTGTGAGAGTTGAGAGTGTGGCTTCTTATTAAAATCAATACTTGTCCCAAAGGAAGTCCTGCCAGTTCACTCCTGTGTTTTCATTGTGCTTGTGTGCTCCACGTGAAGGATTTGTTTGCAGACCCAGGGAACTGGAAGGGATGACAAACAGGCCATGCCTGCAAATGGTATCTCCTTCTCATGGGCTCCCCTGTCTGAGGTTTTCTATGCTTCTTATTCTAAGTATCAAGGGATGAAACCTAAGTTCAGAGTGGGTATTTCTGGAGGTCTTTTTTTCTACAAAGATCAGCTTGTGCATACAGATGGCCTCTCACATCACACTGGCAATAGCTGTACCTTGGACAAGACATCTATGAATTATTACATCATTTTGGGACATTCTTTGTCTTGGGACAGCCTGGGAGGCAGAATGTCCACTCCCCTCACTTAAGGTAATGTCTGTGACTTCACTCCTACAGTCTCAGAAATAGGCACCGAGCCCCACTGTGCTGGGTATTGCAGCAGACTATGGGAGGCCAGGGAAATGATGCTACCTGTCTCCCTGCACCAGCAGGGCCCTTGGAGACCAGGCTGCAGCTGGGCTTACTGTCCTGAGAAGTTGCCAGTGGGGTGGACATGCCAGGAGCAGTTATGAGCTATAGTGGAGTTGGGGTCTTGGTAACACTTGGAAGTATGAAAGGAGTAGAAGGCACCAGGGACAAAGCTTTGCCTGGGGCTGGCAGTACCCTCCCTATTAGTTCTTAAGCCTTTAGGCCTGCACTTTGGACTTTTGTTGTGGGAGTAATAGTAACAGCTGAAAAAGCAGCTCCTCTTCTTCCCTTTTCTTTTCTTTTCTTCCTCCTCCTCCCTACATCACCCCCTGTAGCAGATGAGGTTCTTATGTTTTTGTGCAGTTAAATCACCTAAATCTTACACTACCACTGCAAAATAGAAATGTAGATGTTCTCATTTTTCTCACCTTGCAGGGGGGCAGCTGAAGCCCAGAGATGGGAGTCATTTGTCTGTGGTTGTTTGCCAGTGGGGAGGAGAGATGGAATTGGAATCCAGTCCTCCTGGACTTGGAAACTTCTGTTGCTGTTGCTCTGTTGCTGCAGCTGGGTGGGGGTGGTGTGACTTGAGTCCCATCTTGGTTGTACAAATCTATGTTTAGATGCAGACAAATCTCATGGTGATGATCTCAGGATCTAGGACCAGAGTGTGTGAAATCAAGTGCAGCTCTCCTTCCTCAGTTTACTAATCTCAAGAGTAGCAATAAAAATACAATACTCCTTACCAGATAAGGTTGTTGATGGATAAATGCGAGCAGGTGCCACACTACAAATATCACCATTATTACTGTTTTTTGAGTGCTCGTCTCAAAACTCTCCTGCCCTTTTCTTGCCCCTGTTTTAGACCAAGATTTTTCTCTGAGTCCTTTTCTCAGTGGTCCTCTTGTCACTTGGACTGAGTCTAGTCTCCAAGAATCATTTGTTTATAAGGATTTTCTGTCTTAATTTATCACAATTACGGTTTCTTTCTTTAACAAATGGAATCTCTCCCTGGAGGTCAGCAGACTTTGTTGGAAAACAACATCTGCCTTCAAATAGCCAATATAAAGATTATCAAGATGAGCCTTTATTAATTTATCTGGGTACTTTTTACCTAAAGAGTGAATCATGATTGCACTTTACTCTCAAGAATATGAGCTGCCTAGTTTGAATCAATCCAGGAGAACCAAGACGTTTTTCCTCTCCTTTAATAATTTCCTTACTGCTGCCTCAGCACTTAGAATTACTGCCTGAGGGTTTTCTCTTTCCTTCTCAGAATCTAAAGATATGTCAAATGGTTTTTGTATTACATTTATTTATTTCAAATTTAAATATAAAAAATTGGTTGAGGAATGCACTCTGAAAAGAAGCACCCCCATCCCATCACTAATGTTTTGTACCTAGCAAAGTGCTTAGCAACTGGCAGCAATCCCAGGTGATTTCACCTTCAGTGGGAAGTCAGAAGGCAAGACTTGCTGTGCCCCAGCCAGACTCCATTTCACACTGGACAGAGTCAGGTTCTAGTGCAGACCAATGTCAGATGAAACAACGCTAGATTTCACTGTCTGTGTGGCCATGGGTTAGGCTGGCATCTGCTCTGCTGGATGTGAGCCCTCAGGACAGGTCACCTATGGTCACCACTTACATTTCTCTATTTTGGTGAATGCTTGGTCTATCACAGGTGCTCCAGAAATAGCATTGGTGAAAGAAGTGACAGTTGTGATGTAGCTTCAGATCACCCTTCTGCCAGCTCAAAGAGTGGCTCTTCCCACTTGTATGTCATGGACTTGGACAGGTAAAACTAGCCCAAGGTGTGATTAAAAAGGATAAATTGAGATTGCAGGTGTTATGGTTGATATTTATAATGGCCCCCATTTCAGCATTGAGAAAATGACTAACTCAGATTGATGTAGGAATGATACACAGACCTCCAAATAATATAAGAGAAATCTTACAACTCTCTACCTGCTAGAGGTCTGAAACACTGAGTTCATGTTCTCTAAAATCAAAGAATGAACTCTAGGAAGAAGGGAGGTTAACAGTAGGAAGAATTTTTTGAAAGAAAGATAGTTTGTGCCTAAGAAAAACAGAAGGGGTCCTGGAAAGTGGGTTACCCACAGATCCTGTTTTCTAAGTGAGTTATATAGAGCAAAACCACAAGATAGGTATAAGACATAAGGTAGAGTAAAACTAGTCAACTAATGAGATTACAAGTATATTTGCTTAGGTAATATTGATCTAATGGAAAAATCAGAAGGTGGGTAAAATGTGGAACTGTGGTCAACCAATAAGATTATATAGTGACTTAGGTAATATTCATTCAATAGGGATCAAATGGAGAAGCAAGTCACATAGCAAGCATACATGGAACAAACAAGGATTTTTCTTGGAATAGATGGGTCACGGACCTTTTCTAGAATGGATGGGTTAAGATCTTGGCCTCCCACCCAAATAATTGATCTCTATTTAAATATCAACTATTGCTGTTCATTCACAGGGGAAGTGGGTATAGTGAATTATTTCTTTCTTGAAGTCTGGACTAATGAATGTGCCTCCAGCCACAGATGTCTTCTGCACTGACTTCTTTGAAGACCCAGCTCTGTCTGACTGCTTATGTTTCTAACTCATTTACCTGTCTACAATAAGATTTTGGTACCAGGAATGGCTCGTTGCTATGACTACACTTGACTTGCTCACAAGAGGAGTTTGGAAAGCCTTGGAGATATGGACTAGAGAAGCCCTATAATGTGGTGATGCAAGGTTGATGAGAGATTCTTGCGGGAGCTCAGAAAGCCAGAATGGTTATAGAAATGCAGACAGTAAGGGCCAGGTTCAAGAGAATTCAGTTGAAAACAAGGACTCTACTGATAGTTGAACTTAAGGCCATGTGTGTTACTCACTGGCAGAAAATTTGTTTATATATTGGTCATGTCTGAGACTTAACAGGAGACTGACATTAAGAGCAGCAGATTATTACTCTGGTGGAGGAAATTTCAAGGCAGCCCAACATTCATCCTGAGGCATGGATACTACTTGCTGTTTTGTGTGAGATTTACACTGTGAATAAGGAGCATCATGACCCTTTGAAAAGTTATCAGTTTCATCAAAAAGGAAACACTTATAAAATTGGAGCACAGGAGAGCATAGGTGCTGAAAAATTAACATTAGAAAGAAACAAAATACTTTACATCAGTAGGAAAGATTCCCTGAGGCATCTCTGGAATCGGCAGGACTCTATCCTTTGTAAGCTCCAAGGTGCAAAGTAAATGACTAGACTTTGAGATGAGAGCCCAAGGGCACTGTGCTTTCGAAGGTCCATGTAGAGAACTGGTTGCCCAGGCTTTCTTTCACAGTGCTTAGCCATTCAAGCATAAGGTGCCTCTGCAGCTGTAATCCAAGAGGACCTTGCTGCTGCTCAAACTGGCAGCAAACCTTTGTTATCATCTACATGATTCTGGTTTTACAGGCATACAGAGTGCAGGAGTTGTGGGATCACAGAGGATTCCACCCAGATTTCAGAGGAAAGTCTGTAAAGCCAAGCAGTCAGTTTGCTCTCAAGAGGGCAATGTAAACTGTGAGACTGAAACCATAAGTGCAGAGGAGACTCCAGGAATTTGGAGATACCAGGAGCCTTGAATGTCTGAGGAATTCCATTCACTGTGAACAGAGGCAGCTCAAGAGAGAGACCTTGAGGTCTGCAGCTTGCAGGGCTATGTTGGTGAGGCCACTCAAGGTCTTTGGAGCTCATATCTCACCACATCTTACTCCAAGTTCTCAAAACAGAGCTGTGGGACTCAGTGTTTAACCTGATGGATTTTCGTTTTCCTTTGGCCCCATTTCTTTCTATTTCCTAATTTCTCTCTTTTGGAATAGGAATTTTTAATATTACTTAGTTAATTAATTTTGAGACAGTGTCTCACTTTGTAGTTCAGGCTGGCCCTGAACTCAGTATGTAGACAGGCTAGCCTCAAAGTCACAATGACTCTCCTTCCTCAGCCCCCCAAGTGCTGAGATTACAGGCATGTGCCACCACACCTGGCCCTGGAACTGATGTATGTCAGTAGTGTTTAACTTTATGATTTTTTTTTTTTCTGGGCATGAACCACCATGCCAGGCATTGTGATATATAGTGCTGGGGATTGAACTCAGGACCTCACACTTTCAAGGTGGATGCTGGAACCACTGAGCTAAATCCCCAGCCCCAACTTCATGATTTTTATAGGTGTTTATAGCTGAGTTGAGTCCAGAGGAGGCTTTGGACTTGGCCTTTTTAGCTGCGTTAGAACTGTTAAAACTTTGATAACTCTTAGAGATGGACTAAATGCATTTTTCTGAAGAGTCATATGTGAGCCTTTTAGGGTATTTGTGAGGTGATTGGATCATGGGGCTCATTGGTGGATTCATTCATGGTAGTTCAGCCTCTGAGTGTGCTGTTTGGAGAGGGGGCCTGGCTAGAGGTGGGTCAGTGAGAGGAGGACTTACGAGGATGATCTTCCTCCCTTCCCTCTCTGCCTCTTGGCTGCCATGACATGAACACCTTCCTTCATGACAGGCCCTTTGACTATGCTCTTCGCACAATTGATCATGCAACAGTGGGCTGAGAAACTTGTGAGACTGTGAACCAAAATGAACCTCTCCTCCTTCAAGCTGTGCTGTCAGGAACTGTCTTAGCAATGAGAAAGTGACTAAGGTAGGGGAGAGTCTTTCCCTAGGAGGAAACACCCTGGGGAAAAGTCCAGGAACGGCCTTGGGATGCCCTGTGGTTTTGTCACTCTCTCAGTCCCATGGGTGGTGACTTGTCCACTCTGCACTTTGACATACACAGCTTTTGCAGGAGGACTAAGCAGGAAAACGGCAAAGGTGAGGGTGTTCCTGAGTTAGCATGAGTGCATTGAATTAAACATCCTACGCACACTCAGCTCTCCATCATTGTGACCAAATATTGTAGACAAATGACTCACAAAAGGAAAAACTTGGCTCATGGTTGCAGAGGTTTTAGTCCATGGTAAACTGGTTCCACATTTTTAAGTGTCAAGGCAGAAACATTATGCCCTGTGTCAAGGCAGAAACATCATGAAGAAAAAGCATAGGAGCTGGGAAGCAGAGAGACAATATGAGAGCAAAAGCCTGAGGAACAAATAACTTACAAAGGCACGCTACCAGTGGCAGAATTCCCCTAATCAGATACCTCCTCCTAATAAATAGCACATTCACTTATGAACTTATCAGTGGGTTAATACTAATGAGTTTCCTGCTTTTGCAATTCAGTCACCTCTTCATGCTTCTCTTCGTTCAGTCAAGTTAGCAGTCAAGGCTCCCTGTCACATCCCATCTCTGTTTCCTGTCAGGCCTGTGTCCACCACTGACAGTCCCACCTTCTGCTGAAGGGTCCATTTTGGAGTCTGGCCCATTTCCCTAGGAGTAGATCATATGCTCAGTTACCTGGCACCGATTCCCACTGAGGGGCTCTCAGTGTGTCTGCCTTTTTGTGTCCTGCCTCCTGAACCACAGCTTTGAGACAAGCTATCTTTCTAGAGGAATTCTTTCCTATTAAACAAAGGCTTTAGTTATGAAACAATTATCGGCTTGATGCAGGAAACTTATATAACAGAGAGAAGAGTGGAAAGAAAGTGAAATTATTTATGATCTTATTACCTAGAGAAAACCAACTAACACTGTGGGTTGTGTTTTTTAGTCTTTGCCCCCCCCATGCACATTTCATAATACATAATATATAATACTTTATCTGCACAAAAGATACACATCATTTGAAATAAAATCTGGTGGCCTGCTTCGTCACTTGACATCATGCCCTTGACCTTCTCCTGTGCTGATATATATTCTTCCACACCGTCCATTAGATGAAGGAAAATAATGAAACATAGTCACTCCTCTTGTGTGTGGCCTGAGTAGCGATCCCCCAGGTTCTGTAGATCAGGACAACACTGTGGTACCTACATCCCGTACACGTTCCTGATTATGTGTTCAGTCTTAGTTGTTGGGTCAGGAATTTCCGTGTTGAAGGATTTTCCTCTCTACCATATTGCCACTTGGAAGTTTATGCCAATTCCTGTTCCCTCTAGCATTGCCTGAGCTGGCTGGCTTTCTTTGAGAGTCTGCTCATATGTTCCTTCACGGAGCATTCTGTTCAATATCCTGTGCCCTACTCTGTCACATTAATTTTTATTTACTACAGCATATATTATACTGTGAATTGATGCTGACTATTATCTGTGGGTGTCCCTGTTTATCATCTCCTTCTGCTCAGCAAGTTGTATGTTTTATGAGCACTGGTATCCTATCTGTTGGGATCCCTGCAGTCCTGTAGCACCTTTCCAAAAATTCCTCAAGACCTGGCTTATCTCAGCATGCAGGATATGTTTGCTGAATGACTAAACGTTTACTCACACCATCCATGATGCTCATTATGGATAAAAAGTTATTACTTTTTTAAAGATATTGATCATAACTTAAGCTGTGGCTGACCACAAAGTGCAGATAACACTCAGGTAGTCCCGGGAGTCTTCTAGTCTGCTGAGGTCCAAGACTCCTTTGCAATGTACTAGTTGTGAGTTGCCTTCTTTGTGTTTTCTATTTTATAGTTTGAAATACCTATTCTTGAAAGATTAAACACAGTATGGTTCCTAAAGCAGGATGTTTCTGCTTGTCAGCTGCCTGGCCATTTGAACAGTTCTCTAGTGCTTAGTAGAACCTTCCTCATACCCAGAGGCTTTTTTGAGGCTCATTCTTACAGAGAGATGGTTTGGTGGTGGAGGTGGATGGGAGAGAAATTTCAATCTTGTTCATACGTGTGTTGGTCCCTAGAGTCCGATAGCCGAGATCTTCTGGCTAATTCAGTAGTGAGAGCACAGACAGGGAGGGTGTGCTGGGGGCACTGGCTGAGACTGTCTGAGCATGGGTGGAGGACACTGCCCTGGGCACTGCCTTGGGACTCTAATCTGACCTGCCTTGTCTGAGAATTTTACCAGCTGCTTGGATAAAGACATAGAAGGTAGGCTTATCAGATTTGTGAATGACACAAAACCAAGATGGAAGGTGAATATGTCAGATAATAGAATCAGGACTTATAACAATCCTGATGGGAATTATGGGCCTGCAACTAACAAGGGAAGACCTAATGGGATTACATGCAGAACCCATGGTGCCCTTCAATAGCGTTGGCAGCATTGGCTTGCCACAGGAGAGATCTGGTTTAAAGTACTGTGGACCTAGGAAGGTTTGTGAGTTTCCAGATGCTAACCGTTAAATTAGTTGTGTCTTATGTCTTCTGTCTGTAGCAGTGGGATGTTCAGCTCTGAAGAATGCTGAACTGTCTGCCACCCTGCTCCTGTTCCCACCGCCCGTGGCCAGGACAGTGTGCTTCCTGCTTGCTCCTCTCTCCCACACCCTTCTCACCCAGCCCACAGGTTTATCGGGCACTTACTGGGCTCTTACCTTCTCTGGGAGCTTCCTTGAGCTCAAAGCATACTGGTTTCTGCTGTCCCTCCAGATGTTTGGGTAGTCCCCTCAACACCATCGTAGTGGCCCACAAACTGCTGTCCAGGTTCTGATGGCCTATCTCCCCTCTGCACCCCTTGCAGGTGGGGATGTGTCTGCCTCGTCAGGTGCTCCGCCCTGAAGAGTGACACCTTAATTGGCATGGAATGGATGTTGAGGGGACAGCTGGGCTTGTGGCACATTCATGCCAGGAATGTGTCTAAGGCCTGAATCCCACAGCAGTGCATCTTGTACCTGTGTGGAGCACTGAGAGTGACAGCTTTGGAGATTTGTTCTGTGGAAAAAAGGTGGTGGAACTGTGGGTGCTTAGCCAGGATGTCTTAGGACAGGGGTAAGGATGGGCCATGTACAGCCACCGAGGGAGGTGGTGTGGACTCTTCTGAAGGGTTGTTGGGCAGCTTGGGGTGCACCAGGAGGAAGGGACAACTCATTTCTTGAATTAAAGAGCCTTCAAACAATTAGAGCTCCAGCCACATGTGGACTGCTGCTTCATGGGAGTCACCTGTTAACTGCAAATGCCAAATGATAGGGGGAATTTTGAAGTCAGAAGTGGAGTCTCAGGTAATGATATAACAATCCCTGAGCACCAGGTAACTTTCTGGGACTCTGTCCAACACCACGCACTTTGTTTTCCTGAGCCTGCACAACTCCCTGCAAGGCTTGGCACTCTCTTGACCTGCGTGGGGCAGATGAGGCTGCCTAGGAAGATCTAAAAGGGGGCTGATGGGTGAAGTCTGTGGCTGCCAAGGATCTCTGAGGCTTTGATTCTGCCATCTGGTGGCACAAAGCCCTTCTTCCAGTATGAGAGTGTGGGAAGGTTTGTGTTTGTGGCACTGACTTTGGGGTCTGTTAGTGGAGTCTTTTCCTGTTTATCCGTGCTGCTGGCTCAGCGCTGGCTCTTCACTGGCTCAGCGTGTGACCCATCCTGAAGTAGCTCCTGCCACTCCAAGGGCAGCCAGGAACCAAGTGGTCTGCATTGTCACCTCACAGGCACTCACCCTCCGCACCCCTGAAGCTCTGTGCAGTGATGCGAGGATTCACAGGCTGGAGGTCGGTCAGCTCTGGGTGTGAGTCCCTGCTGCTACTGACTGGCTGCGTGGCCATGGTCCAATCACTTACCCTCTCTGATCTCGACTGTAAAGTGTAGAGTTAGTATCTAGTTTTATAAAGCAGGCACTTGGCAGAGGACCTGCTTTGAGAAAAGATGTACGGTGTTCTCATGTGCTTTTAGCCTCTCAGCTGTGCTACTTGTGGTCAGAATTCTTCAGAATCAGATGTTCAGATAAGCTGGGCAGTTCCAACCCACACCCCCAAACCCTAACAGATTTGTTATTTCCACGTAGTGTGCACAGCTAGCTAAGCCTTTGCTGCCTAATGGTAAGACGTCAGAACAGAGGAGGGAGGGCTGAAATTGAACTCTTTTGGATTCATGTTGCCCTGAAAGCTCTTGTACTCTTGGTCATGGGGGCTATGCTGAGTTTTCCAGGTGTTGTGGAGGGGGTAGTGTGTGTGTGTGTGTGTGTATGCGTGCGTGCATGCCTAAGTGTTTAGCTTTGCAAGGAATAGTACACTTCCGGTTATTGTCCACTGTCACCACTATGGACTTGGTACCTCTCCAGGGATGCAGCTCTGGGACAGACAGGGAACCATAGATAAGAGCACTGTTTTTGAGGAATTTACAGTCCAGTGAAGCAACCAACACCTGGTGATATCTGCACAGAACTAAGTGCGCCCCAGGAGTCTTAAATGTGATGTGATAATGATGGAGCACATGCTACTCTTGGTACTGTTGTAGGAATTTTCTTACTGGCTCTCTTTTTTCCTATACATATTTGCATGTTATTTTACGTAACAGTAGCATTTCAAATAGTCAATTGCTAGTCACTGTCAGTGTACGACAGAAACATGTTCCTCCAGATATACCCATGTCCTCATGATTGACTCTGAATACTTTACCTGACATGGCAAGGGGAATTAAGCTTGATGATGTGGTTAAGCTTGTGAAACAGTTTTATCTTGACATAGGGAGGTTATTTATTCTGAATTACTTGTGGGCTCATTCTAATCATGTGTACACCTAGAAAGAGATGAACAAGAGCATAAGAGAAGATCAGAGAGATGCAACATGGTTGGGTTGACTTGGACAGTGAGAGGGTCATAACCAAGGAATGATGGTATCTTGTAGAAGCTGCAAAAGGCCAGGCAGTGGCTTTTCCGCAAAGCTTCCAGAGAGGAGCACAGCCTACTAGCACTTTGATTTTGGCCTGCTGAGACCCAAAGTAGAATTTTTAACACCAAGAACTTCATGTTATTCAGAGCTAGTGTGTTTGTAGTGATTTGTTACAGCAGCAATAGTAACCTCATGCTGTCGGTTGGTAAATTCACTCCTTCCAAGACTGGGAGCTCCCTGTGGACAGGGGCTGTGCCTCATTCACTGTGGACCCCAGCACCTGGCATGGCCTCGCTGCTCAACAAACATTCGCTAAACTCCTTGGATCTGCTCAGGAGTTGAGCCTCTGAGTTAGAGCTGGAGAAGGGGCCCTTGGTCCCTCTTCTGAAGACCAGACCTTACTCTTGATGTGGCCCACAGGGAGTGGGCTGTGCGGGCCTGGGGCCTACTTCCAGCTCAGGCTGGTGTGAAACAAAGACAAATGGCACGTTCAGAGAGAACTCTGCCTACTGGCCTAGCTCCCAACTGATGTGGCCCCGGAAGGAGAGTCCCCATTACATAGGGAGTCATAGGTGGCACTGAAAACATGCAAACGGTTTTTGATATCAGATACTGTGGATTTCTTATAAACTTTTGAAAGGTCTGTTATTGATTTATTCAGAAAAATAAATGAAACACTTTCAAAAATCAAAGAGAAAATTCAAATAAAAGGAAATAAGACCAGGGCAGATGTGTCTAGTTGGCCTACCAAGTTGCCGTCTAAGTGTCTCTTTGTAAGGCAGCTCCAGAGTGGGGTGCCCCATCCCAGCTGCCCAGAAATTCTGATTTAATTGGTCTGGGGTGAGGCAAGTCCAGTGATATTTTTAAAAGTATGACGACCAAGTCTAATAAGCAGCCAGGCTGGACGAGCAGCGCTCCAGGTGTCCTTGCTCTCTTTTCTCATTAGAAGCTCTCAAGTCTAGAGACTCATTAAATGGCATCACTCGGAGACCCCCCCCCCCAGCCTTCTCGCTTTATAAATGGAGAAACCGAGGATCAGAGATGCAGGTGCCGATTTTAAGGTCACGCCTCCACCGGTGGCTGGACTGAGACCAGGGCCGCCTCCTGTGGGTTCATACCCCACTACAGGTCCCACTGCTTCTGCCAGCAACTTTCAGTCAGGTCACCCCCCAACTTCCAGCTGGGAGCTCCTTCTTCCTGTTTATTTTAAGCTTTTTCCCTGATGCTCCTTTGAAAGATCAACTCTGCCGGGTAGTGTGGATCTGCTCCGTCTCCCCCTTCCTTGAGGCTGTAATACCAGGTAGCCAGTATAATCTCCAGAGCCCACTGTGGCTGGGATCTGCCTGTGTGAATCCCATGTGGCCTCTGAGAGCCTCAGTTTGGCTATCTATATAATGGGTTTCATGAAACTATGTAGTTCATGTGGTGGGGGGGGGTAAAAAAGACATATAATGCATTTTAAAGTACCCAAAACAGTGTGTGGCATATAAATTCCAGATGTCATAGGTAATATTGCTTTAAATTACTTTTGATACAGGTAAACGGCATTTCAAGTGTGAGAGCCAGTGGCAAGCATTGAGGGGTACGGTTTGCACGGTTGCTTTTCAGCTTCTTTTGGAATTCACCTGCTGCTAGTCCTGGGGCCCCACCAGACAGAGGCCGAGTCCTTTCTTGGGACAAGGAATGGAGTTTTTCCAAGTAAGCGTGGTGCAAAGAGTTTTTAGCTTCAGAACAGGTGCTCCCCGGGTGCTTCTCTGTCACTCGTGCCTCTTGCCTGGAGGACAGGCTGCCCCATGTCTCCTGCAGGGCGCCCAGGCATAGGGCAGGGCCGAGCCTCTGACCCCTGTAGGACTTGGGAGGGGTCCGTTGCCTTCTCCTTCACTATTTCCTTTATACAAAATTTTTCCAAGCAAGTAATTGCGGAACGGGGAAACACGGAGGATAATGGAGATGACTGTGGATAAATCAGTTGATTACACTCTTCCCCAAACTTGATTATCCAGATTTGCAGTGCTGTGCAAAATCTCGAAAGCCAATTAAGACCTTCCTGTAGCATAGCCAGCGCAGATTCTGGGGAAGCCTCTCCCTCAAGTCCTGCGGGTCCGGTGGGCACAAGTTGGGAATGCTGAGAAAACTCCTCTTCTGATCATTCACTTTTCAGAGAGCGCCCAGGGATATTTTTCTGTTCTACTGTCAAACAAAGAAGTGGTACCTCCTGGTGACAAGGCTACTTTTCCATGGATGTAGCCTGTGGGGGTTTAGATGCAGTGTTTTATAGCAGGGTCATTCTGATGGGTCGTGTTGCCAGTTTCACTGAATACTGATTCATTTCAAGATGCTTTGATAGTACTTACAAAATAAAAGTTAAAGGAATGTGAGAACTCCTTTGAGGAGGAGAAGCAACAGTTGCCTTATTTCGCAGCTGACTATTCACTCCCTGTACCAGTGTCACTTGATCTCTAAACAGTTTCTTGAGGAAAAATAATGTGTACCCTAAAGAGTTGTACTGTAGTCCAAATGAAACCGCGAGGTAAGTGCATAACCCAGCACCTAGAGTATGGATGGCTCCCAGAGCTGTTGGGTTCCCTGCTGGGGAGGCGAGAGTCACAGGATTGAGACTGAAACAAAAACAAAGTTAGCACTTCAGTTCCTCACCGAGAAAAACGAGGATCGGAGGAAGATGAAGTGACCTGTTCACGTTGCTTCAGCAGCTGAGTCAGGTACAGAACCCAGATGGCCGGACCCCAGCGCGGGGTCAGCTTCCCACTTGGTAACTGATTGCTTTCGTGTCTCAGGAGAGCTACAGTTGCCGGCCCAAGAGATCCCAGCCAGGAGGGCAGTGGGACATCGGGGATGGAGTCACGCCCCGGAAATCAGGGGCACGGGGGTCACCACCGGAGAAGGTCCAAGTTCCAAGATAGCCTTGCGGGGCAGCAGTATTCATGAAAGAGGAAGTGAACAGGGAAGGCGAAGAACAGAAAGGGCACGCTCAAGGGGCCAGCCTCAGCGCCCGCCCTTGGAGTGGGGCCGCAGTTTGTAAAGCACTGTCAAGTTCACTGTCATACTTGAGTCTCAGGTCCGTTCAGCCACGTGGGTGGGGCGTGACTGTGCTGAATAAATGAGTAACGAGTAAGAGCTGATATTTATCAGGTCTGTCTATTACGTACCAGGCTATTGGTTAGAATTCTTGTGCAGGAGAGGGAGCCGCGGCACAGAGCAGTGAAGTGAGAGCTTTCAGAATCTGTGCTTTTCGTTTATACCTTTCCTGCCGGCCAATAAGTGAGCAAGAATGTCAGTATCACAGGAAAGAAGAGGAGTCATTGGAAGGGGCTGGTTTTCTTACAATTACAAAGTAACTGCCATGCGTGTCATGGCAAGTTAGCTCTTTCTATCCTCATGAGAGCACTGTTGATCAGCAGCCGCCTGTGTCCCTGGACTACCTGGGCAGGCCCTGGCTCCTCCCACTGTGCCCCTGTAGAGTCAAGCAGTTGTCTTTAGCTTTTCCACTGCCTCTCCTCCCTCTCCTACTTCAAAGAAGGGCACAGCAGAAAGACCCAAGATTATGGTTAGAAGTTTGAGTCCTATTTTTGCTCTCCCTGAATGACCTTGGGCAGGACCGGAAATCTCTTTGAGCCTCAGTTTCCCTTTGGAAAAAGAGAAGATGATACTTACTTTTGTCCTGTGAGGAGTAAGTGAGACATAATGGAAGCAGCATATGGCAGGTTCCTGGCAGGTGGGAGACGCTAAATGCTGTGCCTGCAACAAACCAGCAGGCAGTCTCCATGGCCACGAGAAGGGAGCACAGGTGCCATCCTGTACAATCCAGACGGGAGAGGGTCACAGACGCACATGGGCGGGCACCTTACTGTGAGCAACTGTGGGGTGGACATTTGCCTTTTCCAAAGTGGGCAGCTACTTTGACTCCTGTTACCAACTGTTGCAACACAGAGATTCAGACCCAAGGTGACAAGACCAGATTCTTCAACAGAAGCCAGAAATTCCAATTCGGACAAAAAAAACTCCTGGTTTTAAATATTGGCCATGAGTTACACTTTTTACAGCACTGAGCAGCACAAACCAAACACAGCAGGCAGGCTGCGCTTGGTCCAAGGGCTGCCAGCTGCCAGCCTCTAATTGAAGGTTCCATGTGGCAGAGGATTGCATCTTTATGGAGGCAGCTGTCATGGATTTATTTCTCTGGCGTTGATTCAGTGTATATTTACTGAGCACCTACTACACTCCAGACACAGCTAAGGGTTCACAATGCAGCTTCAGTCTGAAGCAGATAAAAACCCCAGTTTCCGTTTTGGAGCTGACCTTCTGCCATAGCCCTCACGTTCTGCCTGGAGCCACTGGATCCTCACAGTAGCGGTGATGATCCAGTTACTCCTCATCCTCTGCTTGGGAAAATGTCAAGCAAACAGCTCCAATCATCCATGAAGCCCGGTTGTACCAAGAGGCAGCTACCACTTGTCCTCCATGATGCTGCTGCTGCTGCTGGGACCACACATGCTGGCAGGGGGTTGTCTCCAGGTCGAGGTCAAGCCCAGGTCCGTAGGCCTCTGTTTGCACTTGACCTTGCATTAGGGAGGTAAGAGTTTACAGCCAAGGTGGCCACTGAACACCTAGTGAGGCTTACCATCAGCAAAACAACTTCTGGGCCAAAAACAAGGGTCACGTAGCTACTTGAAACCTCTAAGCCCAGGCATTCTGTGAGGTGCAGGACGAGCCCCCAGCTTCACAGAGCCCAGCCGCCTAGGGGCTAGTGTGTCCTAGGAAGATGATTCGACTCGCATGCTGTGTCCTCAGCTTCCTCCTAGAGCCCTGTGCTTAGTGTCTCTTCTGAAACTCTCCTCAAACTGTTGCAAGGCCTGGGTCTCCTGACTGTGGCTGTTCCTCTCACTTGTCAGGAGCAATGTAGCCTTACCCTTCCACGGCAGGGGTAGGTCGTAGAGAAATGATAAGGGCTCAGGTCAGGACGGGGCAGGTTTCTGGGTCCTTGAGGTCCTTGAGCAGCAGAAAGGCCTGATGCCACCTATGCTGCTGCCCAGCCGCCCCAAGGACATTCAGAAGGGGTTTAATGGGAGGGAAATCTCAGAGGCACTACCAGACCTCTGGAGAGGAGCCAGTGCTCTCTGGATAGCTCTTCTCCATTTTGCTTAATTTTAATGGATTCTCCATGCAGCTTAAAACATTGGATGCCTTTGGGTTGCCCTCTGCTCATTTAAATTTGAACTCTATATGTGCAGTGTCAAATATGTTTATGTATGTTGTGTGTGTATGAGATATGTAAGAATGTCAGCATCTACACACTGCTTGAACTACGCGTGAACTACTTGGAGAGAATGGTTTGGCATAAAGTTAGAATTCTGTCTGAATATTTATTCTGTATATTTTTCATATTCTTGCAGCTTTATCAGGAAAAAACTGAGAAAGCAAGCTACATGGTCTACTCTGCCAGTGAGAAGTTAAGATATGCATAGATTAAGATAATTGTCTAAGACAGCAAAGAAACAAAAGCATGTAGTCTACTAAAACGCAATAAGTTACTTGACTTTGGAAAGTTATAATTTTTGCAAAAGAAAAAAATGTATTTCACGTTTTGTTTACTGGTAACTCCATGGCTTTTGTGTAGAAATATTTGATCTCCACAGTTTAGAGGTTTTATTTTTAGGTGAATTTCTAGAAAGTGAAATGATGTTGAGCATGTTAACATTTAACATGCTCATATTCAACATGCTTATATTGAAGAAAGAAGTCAGTTGTTTGGAAACTGGACTGGTGCTTAGTAATGAAGCTAAGTTTGTTGATAATTAAGAAAATATTGGTTTCATACTTGAGCACTCACATTACATAGCATTTTTCCCCTCTGAAATGATTAATAGGTGGCCTTTCATAATAGTTAGATATCTAGGTCTTCTTCTGACATGGGGCTCTTCCTGTTTATTGTTGGTTATCAAATCATAATGAAATGTTAGGAGTCTTATGCCAGTCTTAAAGATATTGTGACATACAGTAGCTAATGGGGCAGTGATCCCTGCAGTTGAAGTAGAGCAGGTCCTGCTTTTTGTTTATAGTCACCCTACTTCTTCTCTGTGAGATGGGGGACGACTCCTGAAGAGAACAGATCGCATTGCTGCCCAGGAGCGCTCCACATTGGAGATCCGTCTGAGCCCTTTGACCATTAGGATGCTTTATTACACCATATCTACAAGAAATTCACACCTGCTGGGGTCAAAGAATTGCTGTACTTTCTTCAGTCTGTCCTTGGAAATCCAAGGACATTGGCTGCTACACTGGACAGGAAGATGCTGTCACTAAGCCAGGCAGGCCCATTTTCCTCTGCACTGAATGGACTCAGACGGTCATGCTTTTAAATTCTCACTGCTGATTTTTATATTTTTTCTCCTCCCCTGACACAAACAACGCTTCAGATGGCCTTAGAGGCTTTGTGAGGTTAGATTGGACTTGGATGTAGACTGCCCACTGTTTATGGAGAGCTGATGATTTTACAACTAAGGGGGCATGTGAAATTCCATCTAAAATAAACCAATTTAGTTTACAAAGGGAGTTCATCTAAAGGAAAATGGAGGGAGGATAAGATAAAACTGGCCAGCCTGATTCTGAAGTGGCCCAGCGCGGGGAGAGAAGTCTGATTTTTCTGGAGGGTGTGGTGTTTCCCAGCATGCACATGAAGCCCAGAGGGTCATGTCGAGAGAGACTGATTCAGCAGGTCTGTGGGCCAGGGATTCCCAGGGGACGCTGATGGCCTTTGCGTCTCAAGGTTTGATCCACACGTCGGCAGCACTGCCATTGCGCCTCAGGAAGCCAGCAGCAAGTGCTCCCAGACGTCCCTGTGTCTGGATCTGTGGTCACAAGAACCCCCTGTATTTCCGGGAGCACATTAAGATGGGAGAGCCACTGATTTGGCATATTCATGGGGGCGCTCACTGCATAGTGAGCCCTTGGAATTGGGCAGCTGGAAACCACATCTCTGGTCCTCACCTGGAAGCAGGGCTTCTATTCCTTGGTTTTCCACCCACTTCCACAGAGTGTATCTACGGGAGCTTCCGGGCTGGGCGGCCCTCTGTGGAAACACCTTCACCATCTCCAGGGCGCTCTCCTCCTCCGCATGCCCTCCTCTGGCCCCGTTTACATTTTGAGCATCAGGTCTTTTGAGTAGCTGCCTCACTCTCTGGATTCTGTGAGGCAGATGCTGGTGGCTGGAGCGTGTCTGGAGAAGGGACATCCATCTTTCTTGGTGCTGCTTCTCCCAGAGAGTGTAATTTGCCTGATAGATGTGTTCTGGCTGCAGCTACTCTGGACAGGGTGAGGGATTGTGCAAAACGCTGGGTGTACCAGGTTTAGAAAAATTACGACGAGAGAAGTAAATTCCGGAAGACAAAGTGAGAGAAGGAAGTGCTCGGTGGGCTGTCTCGCTCCTGGACCTGTGGCTTATTGTGCGGGGCTCTGAGAGTAGGGGTATATGATTGTTATGATTAATAACACTCCGTGGGTGATAGTTTAAATTTATATAGTAAAAATTTTAATGAACCTAGTGAGTTTTGTAGGTAAATTAATGCTACAAGAAGCAGCACATTGTGTTCTGGAGGTGGCCGCAGACTTTTCCTGCATCTGCTTACTTTTTTTTAGTAGGATCTGGCTATTCCTAGTCAAGAGATAAGGCTGGTTCTCCATTGAATATGGCTGACGTCAAGACTGACTCCTGATGAACAGAGTGTGGTGGAAATGATACTTTGTTCTCTGGAGGTGAGGTCAGAGAAAGCCACTTGGCTTTTTTCCTGCTTCTCTCAGACCACCTGTTCCAGATAGAGCCAGAGGCCATGTACAATTCTGATGATTCTGAGACAGCTGGAGAGGTATTGGGCGACAGTTCTAGCTGGGCTCCCAGCCAACACCTGCACCCATGGCCGGCCGCATGGGCAGTCATCGTGATGGGCAGCCTGGTCCATGCCTCAGGTGACTGGCCATGGTCCATGTCCTTTTCTGTGAATGCATGAAAGATTCAAAGTGAGAACTGCGTACTCAAACTTCTCTTTTCCTGATCCACAAACTGATGTGTAAACTAATGTTTTGGGGTGATTTGTTATGCAGCTATGGTCACTAGATGTTCTGGAAGCCTGAGTAGTCACAAGTAGATAACATGTTCCTAAAAAACTCTTTCAAACAAAATTCGTGCTATTTCATTTCATTTTAGTGGTTTAAAACAACACTTAGGGATAGGCTGTCACAAACTCAAATACAACCTTGAGAACTGTCCAGTTAACAATATGCGCCCTTTATGCTATAGTAAAATGATTATGGCACTATGATTCTAGCTTCTATTCATGTTCTCCTAGGCATCTCATGCATATTTACTTGTTTAACCTTTGTTCCAACTCTTTAAGTTGTGTCCATTTTATAGATGGGGAAACCGAGATACAGAGATGTTAAGAGAAGGCCTAGGCAGGAGCCACCCAGCCAGACCTGGGGGCTCAAACCAGTTGTGTCTGACTGCAGAGCCTTCCTGAGGCAGATGCAAGTTGTCAAGGAGGAAAATTCAGGCACCAACATCTGTTACAAGCTCTGAGCTTACAGGATGTGAAACCTTTAGTCATCATTTAGTCTAGTGATGGAGGTTCAAAGCCCATCAAGAAACCAGGCCCTGTCAGTGTTCTCTGTAGGTCTGAGTTGGGGTAGCCTCTCTTACCGTCCTGCGATTGATGCCCCTGATTTAGCCTACCCTTCCCCAATGCAGATGGTCACACTGAGGCCCCAGAGGGAGAGGTGTCAGGTCAGCTGACAGAAGAGCTGGGGCAGAAAGTGTGTTTCCCAGCGTCTGAACCAGGTGCTTCTCTGTGTTTCTCGTTGAGGGAAGTTCCCGTGTACTGATGAAGTGACCTCTGAGGACTTAGAATCAGATTCTGCAGAGGGCAGAGGTAGCCTAGCGGAGGTAGATGCATTGTCAGCTGGGCTACACGATGATGCTCCCCATGGGCCCGTCCTGTTATCTGGCAGATATTCACAAAGTGACTTCCGTGTGCCAGATGGAGGCACCGGGCGGGAGCACAGTGCTGAGTAGAATTATCACAAGCACTTCTTTATGTTTGAAATTCCTTTAATACACAGATTTTTAGGATTTCAGTCCTCATGGTTAGTGGAAGGGTTCAAGGGAAAGAGTATGAAACATACAGAGAGAAAGATGGCAGGAAACTTTGGGCTTTTTTGGATACACAAGAGAATTGCATGTGGGCCTGATCAAACTGAGAACATTACTGCAAAGCTATTCCGAGTCCCAAGCAGACACTAAGAGCTGCGGGGTCTGAGTCCTACACTGGCCGGGGCACCCTCGTCGGCTCTGAGCTTACAGCCCTGAAGTGATCCCTACTCTGCGTAGCCTCACAGTGCGGCGGAGGGTACCGACGGATCCTAATCACACAACATATGGAGTCTGGGGTGGAAACCAAGGCTGCGAGACCTGGTTTCTGGTTAGCCATGGGGACAGCCTGAAGGGTGACTCCCTGTCCAGTTTCGCCCAAGACTGAGGGGAGCCTGGGGTCCAGGATTTTCATTCCTGGGCGAACCAGGACTATTGACCAACCTACATGGCTCCTGGAGGAGAGAGCTGACCCCTCCTCTCCTGCTCCTTCTTCCCTGTGCTCCTCCTCCTGGTCCATGCTGTCCTCCTGGAAGCTGAAAACAGAAGACTTAGAGGGGGCCTTGCCCACCACTATCTGTCCACCTGGCTGCCCAGTTCTTGCTACTCTGCCAGCGTCTCATGCTGGGACAGCTACTACAGCTTTCCAGCCGTGCTCTGCTTTCCCCTCTGCGGTGCTCCGTGTCTCGTCCTCTCCTCTGCCGGGGCCTGACTCGGGATGGGATTTCCACCCTATCTGCTGAATCTCCTCTCATGGGCTCAGAATCCGAACTCCTTGGCCTGACACGCAGAGCCTAGCAACTCCTTCCCCTTTGGCCGTGTCTGAAGCTGCGCTGGGCAGAATCACCAGACAGGGCTGGGCTGGAGTCCTGGAGCAAGGCTGATGGCCCAAAGTGCAAACTCATGCATTACTTCCCCGCGCTTGCTCCCGTTTCCTTTTGGTGATATTTGCTTCCAGCCAATTAAGACTCAACTTGGACAGGTGTGTTGTGGTTTCTTGGGGTGAAGGGGTTATCTCAGGGTGAGGGAATCTGGAAGTAGAATGCTTACAGCGGTTACAGCAGCTGACCCAGGATAAGTTCATTTCCCTGCATCTTCCTTTTTTGCTCTTCACCACTTTCTCTCTGGTCCCAACCTTCCATCCTCTCTTGGCAGCTTTCCCCCCCCCACTCTGCCCCCTAGTGGAGGCGATGGCGGCAGCATTATACCCTCAGTGAGTTGGGGGTCAAACCTACGCAACTCCCTCCTGGTGGAGCCGGTTTCTCCCTCACTTTTGCTCCAGTCAGGCCCAGAGACTGCTACTGGCTGGGTCTTGCTCCTGTCTGAGCCACTCACTGTGCTTCGGTTCAGCATCCAGCTCATTCTGGAGCCCCAGGTTCTCAGCGTCTTTGTGAGACAATCCCGTAGTCATTTTCTTATGCGTTTCACTGGTTCTTCTGCCAGGGGGCGACTTCTATAAAGTCTCCATGATTTCTTGCTCCCCCCTTTGGAACTGGCTGAGAACAATCAGCCGCAGCTGCTCATTCCTCCCGTCTGGACCTGGGTCCTCACCTGGAGGGCAGAGAGCAGGGGTGGCCCCCATGGGACTTCTGGCAGCTGTAGAATCTTTCACCCACTCTTCTTTGTTCTGTTTCAGTTTTACAGAGTTTTTGGATCCATTCCAGAGAGTCATCCAGCCGGAAGAGATCTGGCTCTATAAAAATCCTTTGGTGCAATCAGACAACATCCCTACCCGCCTCATGTTTGTAAGTACTATCATTTCATGGCTGATTTGATCACTCTACCAAGTACGAACCAAATGGACTTCATGGCTTTTCTAGCCCTGGCTGAGGACAGTGGGCAACTCAGAATCAAGAGATGGAGAAGAACCTATTGAATTAAAATTGAGTCCTAGATTATGGTCATGTGAGAAGTCACCATTGGCTAATGCTTTGGAAAGAGAAGGGACTAAGTTCCGTGGGCTGTGCTGAGCTGTTTCACAGGAAGGACAGTAAAGGAGACAGTGACAAGAACACCGTGCTCCCTCCCCTTCTGGGGCAAGCTTTCATTTTGCCAAACTTGGGCACTGTGGGTCTCTGTTCACCACTTTACTGTTTTTAGCTGGTCAGTTGTTGACTGCTCATAAAACTACCTTGAAACCCCCACATACTGCCATGTGTCTTTCCTTTCTGATAAAGGGACAGGGATCCAGATATTTGGTGGGTTTACTGGGATTATTTTTACCTTTTGCCTCTGCTGCATGGCAGTTGCAGCTCTGTCCTCTTCATTTTCTGCATGCCAAGCACTTGGCCGGGATCTTCAGGAAGGTTCATTGCATTTGGATTTTCCTGTCCTAGTGAGGGAGGTATTGTTGTCATCTGCCCATATGTTATAGATGCAGAAGTATGTGCCAGGGAGTGGAGGAACTTGCCTAAAGTTACACAGTCAGTGAGTGGCAAGGCCAGATCCAAGCAGCCACCTCTGGAACGCAGGTCTCTGCCACAAAGCTGTCTGATAGGTGGGGCGCAGGGTGTCCAGGACTCCCTGCTGATGCTCATCAGTGCCTGGAGAACTGCCATCAAATCTTCCGGTAGGAGAGGGAATACCAAATCCACCCCCCCCCCCGTATATGGGACAACAGCAGCCACCTTTAGATGGGCAGCCTGGTTGCTTAAAGGTTATTCCTGCTGATCCAACTGTGCCTGTGTCTCTGGGAATGGAGGGGGCTGTTCCAGAACCCTCATGGAAAACATGAAGGCCACTTCTGCATTCTCAAAGAAACTGTTCTGATTTTATGGAGGAAATCTTATTAGGTAATAATGATTGGAGAGTTTTTTTAAGCGTTCCAAAATGCCTTTAATACCACATACACATTAAAGTAGTATTACAATTGCTTTTTCGTAATTACTTTTCTACTGGAAAATAAACTAGATTTTTGCAGATCTCAGGGAAATTGAAAAATTAGGGTTGTTTGAAGTAGGGAATGACTAATATGAGTATTACAGTAAGACATTTTTTTTCATTTCTGCTCTAGCTCAACTCTTCTCTAATTCCTAGAAATGAAGGAATCAATGTGTGTCTAATGACTTTGTGGCTTTAATAGGGGGCAGCTTCCATTGTCACGTACTCTTCTTAAGATTTTACATTTCATCTCCTGTAAAACACAATTTGGAGATGAATGTTCATACGGGATATTGTGAGAAATTTGTGCCTGTGTCCTAGATTTACTAACAATGGATTGTTTTGAAGACTAGATACAAATGCCACAAATATTCTGGCCACAGACACAAATAGGATGGAGCAGTTTGCATGTTGGCAGCAGTAGGACTGAGGCGGAAGAGAAGTTATTCAGTGCTGTGAATCTCAGAGAATAGAAGAGTATTCACTCACATGTACTGATTCCCACTCTCTCATCTCCTAATGAAATAAGCTCAGCCTTTTATTTTGTTAATAGTAGTTGATGAATTTCATGCATTTGGTCATAAGATTTAGTGCAATTCCATAATAAAACAAAGAAAGCAGTAGGTGCATTTATAATACCTGCAGCACAAAGATGAAAAATTCTTTGTCATCCCATAAATTAGATTTGCTCCCCAGGATTTTATTAAGAGTTTAATATAAGATATCATTTGTCAGCTTTTGATCTTTTAAGACCTTTGGATGTTTGTAGAATGTTTAATGGAGCATATATTTTCCCTGATATTTAAAATATCTTGGTTTCTTTTGAAAGTTCAAGTTTCAGTATTTAATACATAAACAAAATCTCAGTTCCCTTTACTTTAGTTGGAATGTTTTCATCTAAAGGTGAGCTTTCTAACCTAGATGATGTTTTAAAGGCTGCTGGGTATTGACTCAGATGTTTTGCTGTTGGATAATTGCCTCCCCGGTCATGAACATGTGTGGGTGTATGTATGCATATGTGTTTTAGAGAAGCCAGTTGGTCAGGTGTAACCAGAAAATTAGTAGAATAATGATTAGGAGATTGTGTTGAGTGCAGAACAAATGGTAATAACATCACCAGGAAGTTCCTCCATTTGCATTTTTTTTCTGTGTGTGGCATCCATAGCTTGGGTGAGACATCTGCCAATATGAATGTGGTTGAGACTGTTTTCTTTCAAGAGCTTACTGCCCTTGGTGACTCAGAGGTGACCGAAAGGACAGGCTGAGAATTCTTTTTAAATGCACTAAGGCTGGACTTGCCATTTCTTGGGTATTTCCTAGCAACCAGCCACAGATATTTCCAAAAAGTATTTACATAAAGCCACTCTCTTATTTACAAGAGGCCATGATTCCTTGTTAAGTGTGTGAGATTCACAAGACCAAACACCTACTTTTCAGTATGGGACAGTGTAGTTGGCCTTAGTTGTTGATTTTTAGTACAGTTTTTGTTATTGTGTATCTTCTGGCTTCCATAGAGGTTGCAGTGGGTAAGAAAACCACTGGGTGGGAAGTCAAATCATATATGTGACATGCCCTCAGGAGCCCTGCAGGATCTTGGGACAGATGATGGGTCTCTAATACAGGACAGAATCTGCACAGGCCAGAGGGGAGGCCTCAGAGTTGTCCCAGTGTTGTGGCAGGGTGAGAAGTACATACCACTCCTCTCTGGGACACACAACAGCCAGGATCATAAACTCACAACTTCAGTGTGAATTAAAGAGCCAGAGTTTAAAATAAAGGAAGATGATTTGTTTGGAAAAAGATGGAAAAAGATAAATAGCTATGCTGGGGAATAGGGGCCATCAGATGTGAATACCTGTGGGCTCTTGTCTCTGGCTCTCTTTATTTAGAACTAATGATTTTCCCATTTTCTCCATGGGCACCTGGAAGTTATCACTGTCTCACTGGCTCTCTGGCTGTCTTTGCTCCTAACCTGGTCATATCTGCCTACATTCTTTCTGGCTGTATGATTTCTTCCTATCCCTTTGTTAAGTGTGTGTGTGTGTGTGTGTGTGTCTGTGTGTGTGTGTGTGAGATTTATAAGAAGGTAATTAGACTTAATGATTAAGTAAAGGGGGCATGTGTGTATTTGATGTAATTATAATGTAATGATGTTAAAATGAGAACATACATACATACATGTGTATATGTTGGGGTATGTGTGTACATTTTACATACTAAGTAAGAGCCCTTTGGGTGGCTGCCCCTTATCTCTTTTTAATGAGGTAGATGAGGGGCTGGCTTCCTTTGTCTTTTATGCTTCTGGCTCCCTTGGGTTTTGTTAACTCTTCTTGATAAATTCTTATGGTAACTGTTACCTGGTGCCTCAGTCTAGTTTATCACCTTTGTCTTTCCAATTGCTCTAACTATAGTCTAATTATAGAAACAGAAGCTACTTTTAGTAAGTTTCCCTGTTAATTTTTAATAAAGCCTATCTTTTCCCTGCCTAGAAGTCACTTTTCCCTACATAGGGACATTCATCATCATCATAGTCATCCTCATCATCGTCCTTATTGTCATCATCACCATGAACTTCCATAGCAGCTGGCATTCCTGGAGGATAGGGACTGTGCTCATTGATGTACAAGCAGCATCTCAGGTGATTTTTTCTGCGAATCCATTGAGGTCAGCGCTTTGGTTGACCCCATAATCTCAGGATGAAAACAACTTGTCCAAGGTGTTGTCCATAATGGTCAGTGACTGGTCCAGGATCTACTGGCCACACAAGCACGGGCCCTCCGCTGGGGCCATTCTGGTACAATGTCTGCTTGGGGACTGGGATGAAGTGGAGAGATGGCAAGTAACACATCACACGCAGAAGAGCAGGTGTGAAAAGCACATATGTGAGAATGGGGGGCACCAGGAAGAGGAGTTTGTTGGGAGTATTTGTAGGGTGAAGCAGTGAAGGAGGCAGGGCTAGAATCAGACTATGGACAGCTTCTTGCTAATTATTACTTAACAGTTATGAAGCATCTGCCAGGTAGAGAGAGCACAAAGCTGAGTAAGATAGGGTTTCTAGCTTAGTGGGGTCCATCCTGAATGCCAGTTGGATGGTTTGGCATCACTGGAAAACCTTGGAGGAGCAGGTGAGTTTCGAGTAGGAGATTTAAACAGTGATAGTCTTACTAGGGTCCTTCCTTGGCTACCAAACGAATCCACCCAAGACCTGTACTTTACTCTTGTCTCTTTTTGCCCCAGCCACAACATGCCAACTTTACTCTCTTAGAATCTTATTGACATGGTGCTGTTTTGATAGCAAGATTTCCTCCATGTTGGAATAGGTTGCCTCTAGGGAGACAAAAGTAAAATATTTTGGAGGGGACTGGAAGGAAGGGAGACAAAGCTGGCTCGTGACAGGCAGTTTAATTGGTAGGCTCCTTTTAAAATTCTTTGACAGCTCTTTTCTGTGTGTCAGAATGTAATTGTTTACCCACAGTAGAGCCTTTTCTAGGTGCTGGTGTGTCCTGAAGCTGTCGTTATAATCACTGTGTGACGTGCCTTTCTGTCAGGTACCAGCAGTGGAGGTACTGTGGGGCCATTGTTCTGTCTGATGTGAGTCCACCTCAGTGACAGGTGTTTTTGGGGCTCACATCCTGACATTGGGGCTGCACTGGCTTGATCCTGTCTTGGTACCATCATGCTCTTCCCTATCACACATGCTGGTCTGAGCTGTGTCTTTTCCCAGAGCATGCTGGACAGCGTGGTGCCTTTCATCATCACCAGGGCAACCTTGTTCTAGGAGAAGCAGAGGCTAGGACTGAAGGCAGTTCTTGTGTTGTTTTTATTGGTAGACACACACGATTAGAGATGTTGGTCACTTAGGGTTAAGGAGAGTTCTTAGGGTTAAGCTGTTTCCTGCCCCCATCTCCGTCATAAATCCGAAGGTCTCCCTTATTCAGATCTGTAGGCACCAGTGGGCTAGAGCTGAAAATGCGGTAGTATAACATGTCTGGGATTGTGATCCTGGTTCCCCTTTTTGGTGTGGTTTGGATCATTTGTTAACACTGTTTTGGGGGCAAGAGTGAAATAGTAGCTAACAACTAGCTCTTGTGGGATGCTTGCTCTTTGTTAGGCTAGCTTGGGCTCTACAGTGGCTGCCTCCCAATTTTTCCACTTTCTGATTTTGCAAATGTGGACAGTTTCCTACCTTTGGCAGAAGGCCTCACTTTCCTTATCTATGGACAGGCCTCACATGCTCCCTGGTGTGGAGGGAGTCACACAGGATGACTGACTTCTGACCCTTCACTTAGTATGGAGCACATAGGATAAGCATTCAGTAACTGTTAGTGAATTGAATCCTAGTGATAATACTTTTCTATGAATGTTATTATTCCATCCATTTTATAGATAAGGACATGGAGAATGAAAAGTGTGGTGGTTAAGTGATTTGATCAAGGACATAACATGTATCAGAGTTGGGGCTTCAGTCTAGCTTCTCTTTCAGTCTCCAACATATTTTCTTCCACAGAACTTGGTTCTCAGTCTCTGTAGCAAGCACCATACAAAACTATCCAAGTATCGGATACTGCCTGATAATTTATGTGCAGCATCTCTTTTAATGGATATTGCATAGGACAGTTAATCACTATACCCTCAGTTTCCCCATCTGTGAAATGAAGCCATTGATTACTGAGATTAAGGACTCCTACCCAGCAGCACGGCCACCCAGTCTCAGGGGCTCTGGTGTCACTAGCTGTGTGTATTTGCTTCCTTCTGTGAGCTCTGGGCTTGTTCCTCGTACTGTGCAGATAATGTTTCCTCAACAGAGAAGTTAGAAGATCAGACTCGTGTGTGGAAGCCCCTGACGTATAGTTGTAGCCTCATCCAGGCTGCTGTCACTAACATTTCTAGTTCCCATCCATGTCCTGGAAACAAGCCTCCTTACCTTTCTTCTGCATCTGGAACAAAAGCCATTTGCTGGGTTTTATTTAGTGCTTCTTACTTCCTAAGGTGAGAACCACTGCAACATTGTGGTTGAGCGTACAGCTTGAATTAAGAAGCCCTAGACTACATTCCCACACAAGCACCGTTAACTGTGTGACTCTGGATAGGCTGCTTCACCTCCCTGTGCATAGACTCTTATCTTGAGATAACTAAGCTAATGCCTCTTCAGCAGCCAGTGGCAAGTGAGGAAAACAGAAGCCTGAGAGGGTTCAGGATGCAGCCTGCACTTAGAAGCAGTGTTTGGCTGAGTTCCTTGATCTCCCAGGGGTCCATTTCAAAAGCACTAACCACTCCCTGTCTTTCCACCCTGGGCTCATCCTAGGAATTGCACTTTTTTTGTAGCTACAGGAACACTAATAGGAAGGGAGACAGTCCTGTCCAGGAATTTTGCCTGTCCACTCTTGTCCCTGTCCCAACCCTGTGGGGTGGTAGATGCCTGCCCTCTCCTCCTTCCTGTGTTCACTTTACTGCCTGAGCTTGGGCAGCAGAGCAGTGGCTTTGTGAGGCTCCTTGTGGTTAGAGAAGTGAAGTGTGCAGAGTGGGATTCTCCCCGGGGTGTCTGAGGGTCTGGCAGGAGCTGGAGTTCTCTGTTTCGCTCTCACTCCGTTCCAAGCTGCCTGTGCCCTGGGAGAGATCTGTTGGCCTGACATGTTGGCTCCTGGGGCTTAATCTCAGTTCCAACTCCTAGTTAGAAAGCACTTGTCAGAAATGGAGAAGATGATCAGTATACATGTATCTGCCTGTCCCGATGTGGGCTCTTTGCTACCCAGGGATATGGCAACTTTGTGTCCAGGAAGAAGAAATGAGCTGGGGCCCAAGTGCTGCTAGGCTGAGATGAGAGGAGAGAGAGACACCGCACAGCCACACCCAGAGGTTCATCACTGGCCATTCGAGAAATGCAGATGAAAACAACACTGAGATTTCATCTCACTTCACAAAGAATGACTGCTATTGTGAGATCAACCAGCAATAAATGCTGGTGAGGCTGTGGGGAGAAAGGAACCCTTCTCCACTGTTGGTGGGATTGTAGACTTGTGTAACCATTGTGGAGATCAGTGTGGAGATTCCTCAGGAAACTAGGATTAGAGGTCCTATTTGACCCTGCCCTTCCCCTGCTAGGAATATACTCAAAGGAATTAAAAGAATTATATTGTAAAGTCATATGTACACTCATGTTCATAGCAGCTCTGTTTATGATAGCCCAATCTTAGAAACAACCCATATACCCATCAACTGGAGAGTGTATAAAGAAGATGTGGGTTTTTAAAAAATAAAAATGGAGTATTACTCTGCCTTAAAGAATGTCAAGTTTGAGTCATTTATATGCAAATGGATACACCTTGAGGACACACTAATAAGTGAAATAAATAGATCCCAGATATGTAAATACCATATCTTTTCTCTGGTATGAGAAACTGTAGATGTAAAAGAGTTCTAGAATGTATGATAGATTTTATAAAATAGGAAATATTCAAAGGGAATGTGGTGGGGGAACGTAGTGAGGGGAAAGAATAAATATGATTTGAAAAGAAAAAGAAATAGCATGTATATAAGAGGTGGGGGTTTGGGGTGGGTAGGGATATGGGTAAAAGTGAGAATTAACTTCTGTCATATACTGGTACAAATTCCCTACTGTTGAGTGTGATTGTGAACTGTATATAAAATATACCAATAAAGAATTCAGTTAAAGGGCCGGAGATTTAGCTCAGTGGTTTCTAGCTCCTGCCTCGCAAGCGCAAGGCGCTGAGTTCAATCCCGGTAACCACATACAATGCTGGGTGTGGTGACTCACACCCACGAGCAATCAGTACCACATACCACAGTGCCGGGTGTGGTGGCTCACACCTGTCATCCCAGCACTCGGGAGGCAGAGACAGGAGGATTGCTGAGTTCGAGGCTTGCCTGGGCTACATAGTGAGCTCAGAGCCAGCCTGAACTACAAAGTGAGACCCTGTCTCAAAAAAAAAAAAAAAAAAAAGGAATCCTGCACAAGGCCCTAGGTTTGATCCCCAGCACCCACACACATGCACACACAGTCCCTACACTGGTCATAGAAGAAGGGCACTTGAGGAAATCAGCATGTTTCCAAGCCCTGAAGTTGTGTAATATGAGCTACCCAGGAATTTGTGGAAACTTCTGTGGACTCATGGATCCACTAACTCGCACACGAGCATGGCCTTCTGTGTAGCCCGGGCAGATTCCCTGCTATCTCTGCATCAGTTCTGAGTCTCATCATGCATTTCCCTCAACACAAGTGCCACCTGCTGCTGCGTGGTCACCAAAGAACCCTCCAGGGCAAGGAGATGCAGCCTTCAGAGTACTGGCTGCACCCAAGGGTGCTGTAACAGGAACTTCTGTGTGTGGCTGTGCGGTGTCTCTCTCTCCCCTCATTTCAGCCTACCAGTGGTTGACAAGACCTATTGGACTGTTAAACAGCCTGTGTCATTTAGAGTCGTAAAGATAAGGAGGATCTTCAAGCTGGTTACTACCATTTTTGTTCTCAAGGACAGTAAGGGAAGTAAGCCAAAGAGTTTTCTTGTGTTTCATAAACCATCTCTGAAAGTGAGTGTCAAAGAAGAATCCCAACAGTGATCTGCACTCTTCTGTTAAGCCTTTGGAGCATCTCTAATTGTTTTGAAAGGTGATGTTCATTTGTATGAAAAGAAAATCATGCATAAAAGAAAATCATGTTCCAGCCATGACTGTCCCATCAGAAAGCACCCCTCCAAGAAGTGACATCATCAGAATGTAGATGAAGATTTCCAAAGAGTGAGCAGTATTGGTCAATAATTACTGCATTCCTATCCCTCCTACTGCTGATTGCTATACATTGGTGGACTGTTTATCCCTCTTGATATTGTTATCTTGAGGAGTTATGCATGAGAAACACAAACACCTTTTTCTTTGTTGCTAGAGTATTTAAAAACATCTCAGTAATTATGGAAAAGTGGATTTAAAGACTCCATATGGAAGGCAGAAAACTTGGTCTCCAAGTCTGGCCTCTCCACTTGCCAGCTGCTTGTCCACAGGCACATCAGTCCATGAACTCAGAGCCAACAGCTCAGTGCCACTGTGAGTCTTGAGACTTCTGGGCTTCACAGTGCCTCATACAGATGCTGCCTCTCAGGAGGCTTTTCAGTGAGTACTGCTTGCATCTAGATGCCATCAGCTTAATTCATCAAGTGGATGTGAAATATGTTTGTGGAGGAAGTAGGAACAAAGGAAAGGATGAGGAGGAACTGTATGCAAAAGGCCTAACCTCTGATCTGCAGAAGACATGACTAGTCAACAAAGGAACACCGAGTAACTGTAAGCAAGCCCCACACTCTCACGTTGCCAGAGAGATGGGAACGGGAATCCATTCTTCTACAGAGAAGGTGGAGAGTTCCTGGTAGCTATGAATTATCATAATTATAGACTATTCTTTTCTGTTTAAAAAGCCACCACTTTAAATGTAGCTCCTAGCAATTATAAATCAATTATAGCCTACAAATAGACTTTTGCTTTTAAAGTCTTTGTGTTTTCTAAATGTAGATATCTATCATCCTTCTTTGTTTGATGCTAAGAGGATGATAAGGTCATTCAACTAGTGGGTTGAAATGAAGCTAACTAGGAGTAATTATCAATCAGAGCTTCTGAAAGCAAACATAGTCTCATAAGGAATTATTTCTTATGTCTTCCAGGCAATTTCTTTCCTCACACCCTTGGCTGTTATTTGTGTGGTGAAAATTATCCGGCGAACAGACAAGACGGAAATTAAGGAAGCCTTCTTAGGTAGAGTATTCCCAGTTCCTACTTGAGGGGATGGAGTTGAACTTAATCAGGTCATCACAGTTTTAAAAATCTCAGTGGCATCCAACTGAATTTTCCTTTGGTCAAAGTAAACTTGGTAAAAATAAAAGAAGATAAGCTCTAAGGCCAAAGAATTGGCCAATGTAGTTTACAAGAAAGGAGTTTGCAGAGGGCTTTCCCCTGGGTGTTGTCCTTGGTGCTGACTGTTGTATGTTACCGTTCAGGCTGCTCAGGCATATGGCAGGGTAGCGATTGGCTTAGACAAACGACATCTCAAATGGCCACCACTGACTGTCTAATCTCCCAGTGAGTCCATATAATGGGAATTTCAGAAATCAATATATGCTGGAGGCAAAAGTGGGTAAGCACAGGTGTAAATTAAATAAAAAACAAATTTCTTAACTTGTCTTTAGTTTAGGAACATTTTGGGTGCTAAACAGTTCTCATTAGGTAAGGAGTGTGCCAGTCTTTGTCACTGATCATAGCACCATTTTTATCAATTATTCCCATTGTCTGCATGTGGCAACAGTTACATACTTTATGATTAAATGTTTTTCTGGTCTGTGTATGTCAATCAAATGCTGACAAAATGTATGTTCAAGAGATAATAAGCCTTAGCCTATTTAAAACCCAAATAAAGTAATCTGTGGCTAAACTTTTAGGTCTTTGGTCCTGAAGAAAATTGAATTAGGTTGATTTTTTTAATACTTCACAAAAAAGCTACCCAAATACCCTAAAACTTGTGTTTTGTGTATTGTATTGTCTTTACTCACTAGCAAGGTAGTAAGTCTAAAAAAATGGGACTCCATACTAAAGGATATATTTTTAATTATGATGAGGGATCATCACAGCCCTTCTGGATAAAGTGCGAAGTCAGGGCTCCACCCTCAAGAACACAAGACATTTTAATACAACTAGGATTTAAGACATTTGTCTAGTTGAAAAGAACAGGATAACAGGAACCCTTTTAAATTATCTCAGACAAATAAAGAGATTAATTACAGGGCTAAAATAAGCAACCTCAGCAATAGAAGAAGGGAAGAAGAAAACATAGAGAAGCCTCCTGGGGCCGGGGATGGGCAGCGGGTCATCAAGACAATGACTGCTCTCAGCTCACGACTTGCTTCTGCCTGAAGTCTGCCTGCCTTCTTCCCCTCCCAGTGCCAGCCTCACTCTCCTGCCTGTACTCACTTCATCTCTGCTGCCCACACCTCTGGTTGGTACAAGGCTTGGGCTTATAGTGATGGTTGCTTCTGCCCCACATCTGTCTGGTTGTGCAGCTTCAGTGTCCACTGACGATGTCCACTGTATTTCCTGGTCCAAACTCCTTAGACTTCAGCTGAACTCATACTGCAGCCTCTGGTCAGTCTAGGGTTGCCCTCCTCAGGGCAAGTAGATTGGGGGTTTGGTTGTATGGTCTTGGTCTCCTCATTTGAGGTGGCAGAAAGATCATTTTTCTTCATAAGGGCACAGGTGCACTCCCAAGTATGGTTCAAATGGTTTGGAAGTGTGTGGATGAATATCACGGGGCTCCTCAAGCATCTTTTTGGAGCCTCCCTGTTGGCCTGGAAATCCTATGCTATACTATTGATTCTAGTTGCTCCCTTGGCACCAAGTCCTGAGATAAATTCCAGTGGATCAGACCTTTTGTGATCAACCACCTTTTGTGGTTGTTTTTATAATTTACTGCTGGTGTTTTGGAGTTGGGCTACAGTGATGGCCATAAGTAGCTCACAGTTACCTTTTCTAGACATTTTCATTCTCAGCTAAATCTCCCTTAAGGTGACATTTCAAAATTGAACACTGGACTCTGCCTCCTACATGTGAACCAAGAAGGTGGAATTATTGAATGTTCCATTTGCCTAAATAAATGAGCACCTGCCCCGTAAAAGTGATGAAGAGCCCATTGTGCAGAGGGTTTTAAAGTAGTCACTGTTTTAAGGAAGGCTTGGAAGTAGGGGGTGCGGGAATGATCTTTAAATGCTAAGGACAGAAATGGGGTGTTTGGTAATGCCTGGGATTGAAGGCTTTCTCAGTATGAAGTGTTTGGTCCTTCAGTCCCTTCCTAATCTAGATAAACACATTTTAACTCAGGCTTCCAAACATGGCCTAAGTTGTTCCCCTTCTCTGTGTATGCATAGTGGCTGCCCAGATGCACCGAGAGCTGCTGTGGAGAGTAAGGTTTGCCCCATTGAGCAAACCATGCCACAGCGCAGCCAGGTCTGTATACCAAGGGCACTCTTACAGGAGTGCTGTGCCATGGAGTTGCCCATAATAAAAGCAACGAGGAAAGCCCTCTAATCTTGCGGAATGCTTCTAACCAGTAGTGCCCTCAGTATGAGCTCTTTGCAAGCCAACTCAGAGGAGTTGTTACATTGAATCTCTTTATCAGACACAGTCTAGTTTATCTTTCTGATTCTTCTTTCAGATAGTGCTGTGGGGTGCAGTGAAAACAGCCTGTGAGCCAGACCTCCTGGGTTACTAAGTGCTTCTGATTGGAACTGTCCATGTCACTTGTCCAGCCCATGATAGTCCGATCTGAATGCAGGCTGTCCTCTGATCTCATGAGGGGTCCCTGCTTGGTCCTCAGGGGTTTGTGCTATTCAACATACTTCCACAGTGCTAACATGGCTTCCACACTAAATACCATGACCCCACTTTTCCATCATCCTCTGTCTCCTTGGGGCATTTGAATCGAGAGTTGGGTAAATCACATTCACAAATTTTCCAGCTCAGCTACTTCAGAGTTTCTCAAAAACTACTCTGTGTTGAGACAGCCCACCAGACTCAGTGGCTGGAGCAGTATATAGTGTTCTGGGTCGATGGAGCTGTGTATAAAATTCACCAAGATTTACTGAGACATGGAAAACCAGCTACTGATGCTCGTTCTCATAGTTTATCTATACAAAGGGCATCCTCTCACTGGGATGTGAACAGGCCCAACAGGACTGGGCAGACACAGCAGGCAGCCTGCCAGGCGAGCCCTAGCAGGTCAAAGGCCACAGTCATTTCCTTGTGATCTCATTGCTCTCTGAGTCTGTGAGAAGGGAAGCTCATGTTCTAGGCAGGTAGGGTTTGTCTGTACAGAGTACAGGTAGCAGACTCCTTTGTCCCCAACGCTTGTTCCAACTTACGCGGCCTGCTTGCATGCTCTGTGTCCTCATGCCGTGTGGTATGCGGATCCATGCTCTGCTTTCTAACTGTGGCCTGTGCTCCCTTCGCTACACCACTAAGGTGCAGCTAGTGGCTCCCCACCCCCACTTAGATGATTGATTTCCTTTTGACAAAGATGTTTGTTTCAATCCGTTCCTCCCTTTTTGTCAGCCTGTTAAAAGCAGGTAGTTCCGTCCCAGTTTCAGGAGTCTGTGTCCTTGGTGACTGTGTAGGCCGTTCCCCAGGACTTTTCTCTTGATAGAACACTGCATCTGTTTCCCTTGATGGCCATGAATTGCTCCAGGCGGCTCCTTCCCGAAAATGCCCCACCACTGTTCTCTTCTTACATAAATCTCAGCTAGTATCGAACAGTTAACATTTGCCAAGGGGAAATGGTAGCTCACATGCTTTATTACTCAACTAAGCCATGGAATGGGCATCAGAAAGCTTGTATTGCTTATGTAAGGCATTTGACCTTCATCACACTGGTGGTGGCGGCGGTGCCTTTGTGCAGCCTTGATTAACCACGGGCGTGGGGTGCACAGCTTTTCCGGGGAAAGCTGTGCGATTCATGTCACCCGCACCATTTGGATGATCTGGACTTCAGCCAGCCAGTCTGTCCAAGTGGCTTGGAGAAGGTCTCTGTGCTGTGTGTTTTTAAATAATGTATTTCAGAAGTACTTGCTGTTTAAAATGACAAAAAGCACCACCTTATTGAACCTCCTGAGAACCCAGGGAGGCATATGGACTTTCTCCCCCTTCAAAAAACAGTGATTTGTTCGATAACAAATGGACAGCTGTCAGCAGGTGATGGGTCAACAATGAGATAGTGGCCTAGTGAGGATGTCCTATTTCACCTAGGACTCCAGCAGCTGCTCTGATTAGAATTATATCTGAGAAAGTCGTCAGGAGGAAACAAAAATAGTTGTTTTTTTTGCTACCAGTGAAACAAATCCTATATGCTGCAGTATTAAATCTGTTCATATCAGACCAGAAAATGACAGACAGGTTCCTCTGCGGTGTTGAAAATTTTAGTCAAGAAAGGGAGAAAAATTTTACATCATAGGGCCCTGGGATTTTATGACTCTCTTTTTAAAGTTCTGCCCTGAGAATATTTTGCTCTAGCCACTAAGTTTCATTCTGTTTTTATGTAGTAGTTCATATCTCTATGGCAATAAATTTAAAAGCATTACAATGAAACAGTGATGATGATGATGATGGTGGTGGTGATGGTGATGATGGTGCTGGGTATGATGGTTATGATGGTGATGATAAAGATTTTGATTTGAGAGCCAGCTGGTTATTTTTCTGTTGGTTTTGTCTTGTAGCTGTATCCTTGGCTCTTGCCTTGAATGGAGTCTGCACAAACACTATTAAGTTAATAGTGGGAAGGTAAGTTCCAAAAAGAAACAAATGGTGACTTAGATTGTCAAGGTCATCTGGGTGGAACTGATGTACTCACGGCCTGAGTACATTGGATAGGATAAGCTGGAGCTCTTTTAATTTGTTTTAAAATTGTTTCCTTCTAGAGTTTTTGTCTTCATCATAGCTCTTTTCTCCTCTTTGAATTATGAGCTGTTTTAGAGAGCAGAAGGTCGATAGTAAGAAAATGTCATTAATTGTACATTTTCATGGGCCAGTGCCTGCCATGGGCATTTCCAGTGCTAATGACTGCCACATCATAGCAACACCAGATACCCACTCTTTTGGCAGTATTGCTTCTACTAAGTAAATAAAGTTATTTCTTTATTGTTTTCTTTGGGGTGAGATATATAGATTAGCATTTGAGATTTGACTTACTGCACATTTTTCTCACCACTCCCAAGAAATAATTTCTGTTTTCCATTTATTTTTGTTTTTCCTGTGACTACTAGTAGAAAATTTATCTCTACAGAGATTAGAATTCAGACCTAACTAGAACACTGAATAGTTACTGATGGAAATGGCAAGTGACATTCCCCTCTGACAACCTCAGTATTAACTCTTGGCTTGGGCAGGTGCAAGACCCAGCACTGAAGGACTGAGAGGTGCATAAGTCAGGACCCAATCTGGTGTTCCTCATTTCTCTGTGCTGAGAATTATGCTAGAGTGTTGACAAAATGCTGACCCCCAGCCTTGCCCCTGTGAGGCTCTGCATGAGGAGGTGGATGACCACACTGCAGAAACACTGGCTGAGTTGGGGAAAGACAGTCTACCAGGAGTCTGGTCAACTACTGAGGCCTTGCCTAGATCCCCGAGCTGGGCGTGGGGCAGTAAGACACTGTATGTGAACTGTAACTCAGTGTGCACAGAAAAAGAGTGCTATATTTTAGTCACTAAGAAAGCATCCCCCATCGTAGGTGCTCAGACAGTATTAGATGAATAACTGTAAAGTACTGGACCATCGCATATCTCCATGTGAGAATATGATGTAGTTAGGCATAGGATGCAATTGCTGCGGTTCAGAGCTTTGCCACTTACTGGTTGTGTGTGACCTTGGGCAAGAGTTTCGTGTTACTAAGGCTAAAGTTTCTGGACCTGTAAAGCGAATAAATTTCTGACTGAGGATTGAGACCCAGAGTCATGTGGCATGGTGAACTCACAGTGCCTCTCACTGTGTGTGGAGCCTGGCATGTACTTCTAACAGTAGCTGTGGTTGCTGGGAAGTCTCAGCTTATGGTAGGGATGCCCCTCTGGAGGTCTCTCTCCCATGCCTTCGACCAGAGTGACCACTGGGTCACTGAATTCTCTGTGTCCCGCAGCTGAGATTCAAAGTCTTCTTGGCAAGATTAATTGAGACCTGCTGTTTACCAGTGAAATTAAGGATAAAGAGACATGAACATTTGGCCTCTTGGATTCTAGAAGCAGTCTCTGGATTGGTGGAGTAACAGCTGGTGGCAGGAGCCTTGTATTGCATTTATGTTGGGTTCAGTTCCATCCTGTGTCATGTTACTTAATACTCAGGCCTTTACTTGTGGCTTTTCCAGAGGTGGAAAGGCTAAGTGATTTTGCTCAGGTCATAAAATTAGTAAGTATTGAGCCAAAATCCCAGTTTGGTTCTTCTGTCCCCAAAGCCTGAGCTTTAACCTAGCTGCCTTGTCCAGAGTGCTGTGTGGGGAGCTCGGTGTCAGTAACAGCGTGGGCTTGAGGGAGGGTTGGGGCCATGGGAGGGGGTCAGCTTGGGGCTTGTTTGTGACGACAGCATGTTATATTGAAAATGTCCATGGTGTCTTTTGTAGACCTCGCCCCGATTTCTTTTACCGCTGCTTTCCAGATGGAGTGATGAACTCGGAAATGCACTGCACAGGTGACCCTGACCTGGTGTCCGAGGGCCGCAAAAGCTTCCCCAGCATACATTCCTCCTGTAAGTCCATGGCTGGGACACTCTTTAGATCCCCTGCTCACGTTTCCAGATCATTGTCTGCAGGGTTGGGTTGGAGAGAAAAGCAGTGGTACATGAATGCTAAGCACAGTTCATTAGGGGTGGTTGGCTTAGAAACAAGATGTTCAACAGGAAGTTAATAAGCTGCAGATGATGCTCAAGAGTTTACAAAATACTGCGTGTGTTGCCTTTATGAGCTGGACAAGGTATAACATGTGACACTTTGCCCCTTGATGGTGATTCAGGAACTTGACAGTGCTGGAGATTTTACCATGTTCTCTGGGATCTGGCAGTGTTCGGTTCAGTGTTGTCTAGTTTATTTCCTCAGTTCTCTGCATTGTATGTATACAGATATATATCATCTGTGGGTATACGTATATTCATAATGCCTGTACAGATACTTGCACACAGCTGCATGTGCAGTGTGTACACACACCCCAGTATATAGCTTGACTACAGATGTGTGAGCTGGGACCAGGCTTACAGCATGACTGAGTAATTAGAACCAAAGGCAGTGCGCTGTACTAGAAAGAGCGCAGGGTCTTTGATTTGTGTACAAATCCTGACTCTGTCTGATCGTACTTAGCTCTGTGATCGAACCTCTCAGAGCCTTCGTTCCTGCTGTGCAAATTGGGAATAAGAGCATCTCCATTGCGATTGGAGTGAGGACTGCAGTAAGTGGTAATGATCTCTAACACTTCTGGACCTCATGCCATGATCACATGTGTAGGTGGATACTCTTACTTAACCCACACAATAAATTTAGCCCACTGAAAGCACTTAGAAACGCAAGTTCAGATAAAGAGTGGCAATCCCTATTAAAATTTACTGCCCAAACTGACATTTCTAGAATATCCTGAGGTATGCCTGTGTTCATTTTATCAACATGTATAAACTGACCTAGGTGTCAGGCACTGTGCCAGGCATGCGGGTCACAACAGTAAATCAGATCCAGCTCATTCCGATCTCACAGGTAGTGTCAGACTACGTGTTAAGTGGGTGACTCTTGTGACATTTGGAGGACGTGTGGCTGACTGTTTGGAATGGGACAGGCTTTTTCATGATGTGGAGACCTTGATCCCTCACAGGTGTGATTGCTGCTTACCTTGAACAGGTCTCCTTTCTTAGGTTTTTGTTTTGTTAATTCCCCCTTAAACACCATACCCAAGACACATGTGCTCGTGATTGCTCTGAGAAGCAACAAAATGCTTTCACCTGTGTAGTGGCTGTGGCTGCTTTCCCCAGAGCCACAGGAAACTGTGCTGTGTCAGCAAGACACGGGAGGGTGGGGAGCCTGGGTGCTCTAAACGATTCTCTGTCAACATGCATCGTGACCTCCCTGGCTGGGGTCGTTCATTCACCACATGAGGGCCCTGGAGCTCAGACAGCCTCCCTCACCTGTTCAGCCTCAGGCATGACAGTGCCTCAGGCCTTTTTATAAAATATGCACTGTTTATATTAGTTTCAATAAATAACTCATTTTCTCTTCTGGGTTTTAGATACTATAGTAGGTTACATCCTGCTGCCCCACCCCCCAAGATGTATCCGAGTCTTAGCAGCTGAAACCTGTGAATGATTTTAATTTGGAAAAAAGGATCTTAGTTAATAAAACACTGAACCCAATGACAGCTGTGCATGTTAGAGAACAGCACAGGGGGTGGGCAGTGTGAAAGCCAGAGACACTTGGAGAAGGGCTGTGAGGACACAGGCAGGTGATGGTGGTGTGTCCATGAGCCCAGTGACTTCATGCCCTCAGAACTGCGAGAGGCAGGAACACAGAGAGCGTGGAAGGGGGGTGTATCCTACCTGACACCTTGGTGTTCAATCCCTGCTTTCCAGAACTGTGAACGAAGGATTCCTGTTGGTTTAAACCACCTAGTTTGTGCAGCCCTAGGAAACAAAGGGATTCAGATTGAATACTTAATAAGCATTGAGAAGGTTTTGACTTTACAATCATGAAATAGATTGAAGGAAGACATGTCCCTGTGTATATGCCACTTTAAAATATCCACTGAGCCTCGTGACAAGGGCCAAGTGTCCTTTCTGTCACTTGGGGCCACACATCTACCTGGAACCGATTCCTTCCAAATTCACTGTTTTTCCCTATGAAATAACAGTTTGAGTATCTGTTCGGGGATGTTTGGAGGGATGGTAAATGCTGTACCAGCTGGGGGATTGTATTGACTTATTGTTTCTGTATTCAGGGATTTCCAAACTGCCACTGGTCCTAGGAACCTGGAGTAATCATCATCTAAGTTCAGCTCCCATCTGCTCTCTGTGTATATCTGTTAGATCCACTCAAGTCCTCTGTTTCTGTTATTGTTTTCTTTGTAGGGTATATGGTGTCCTGATAAATACTTGAGGCTGTTTTAAGGGGCTTTAAAAGTTAAAAGCAGTAAGAACCTGAAGCCCTTTCCTAAGACAACAAACCCAAATTCTGGCTTTCTAAATGGTGAACTGAGGACTGTCCTTTTAGTGTTTGCTGCAGAATTCAAACTTGGGCAAGAAATAGCTCTCCTGTGACTGCCTCGTGCTGAGAGATGGCCAGGTCTCCGACAAGTGGCAGCCATCATGAAGGGTTTGTTTGGTGTGGCTGCCCAGTCTCCCTTCCATCCTCACAGTCCTCTCTCCCAAGGCCGGTGGCTGATGGTGATCTGCGTTGGACAACCTTTCTGGCAGAGGGATTACTACCTTTTGCTTCAGATGCTACTTAAAACATTATGGATTTTTTTTTTTTGAGACAGGAACTCACTTTGCAGTTCAGGCTGGCCCTGAGCTCACTATGTAGTCCAGGCAAGCCTCGAACTCAGCAATCCTCCTGTCTCTGCCTCCGGAGTGCTGGGATTACAGGTGTGAGCCACCATACCCGGCACTGTGGTATGTGGTATTGATGGCTGGTGGGCATGAGTCACCACGCCAGCATTGTATGTGGTTACTGGGATTGAACTCAAGACCTTGCACTTGTGAGGCAGGCACTGAAACCACTGAGCTAAATCTCCAGCCCACATTATGTATTTTTACTAGTTGGCAGATACAGAATCTACCCAGCCTCTAGGCATCGACGGTGATATTTTCATCAACTTTCTTCTGTTTATGATGGGGCAGTGAGTGGCTTGAAATGAGCTGCTATATCTAGTTAGAAAAACTGTCAGTTCTGCTTTTTGGATCCCTTAATGTAGATTATAGGAAGCCTTGTGTGTGTATAACTCACTGCTCCTCAGAGGAGATGACCTGGCTGGATACTCATGCCGGTACAAATGCTCCGTCTTCCTTAAAAACAATCTATTTTCCACGCTGTACTTGAGTGGCTGGAGGGGTGTTCTGCACTCCAGAGTTAGGGAGACGTGGGTTTTGTTTTTCTCCATTCACGGATAATTGGATCCTGGAAGATCATCCCTGTCCCCATAGTATCTGGTAGAACACTTGGTTTTCTTGGAACTTTAGGAACGAACATTGATTTCCTTTGGAAACAAAGGATCTTGTTCTTATTCTATCATGAGTAGCCAGACAACTGTAGCCTGGAGTATCTGTGAGGCCAGTTCTCTGCAAATACAATGAATGTACCCCAGGACTCACTCTGCGGAGCCAGTGGAAAACCTCATTGACTGAAAGGCCAGAGGCCGGTCTCAAAGAGCAAGTCTTTCCCTTCAAAACTGGGAGAAGCCTGGAATGTAAGGAGGAGAGAGGCCATACATCTTCCCCAGGGCCCTGAATGCAGGTCTGGTCTGCAAAGGGCATTGCTTCTCAGAGTACAATCTCAATGTCTGACTGGGTATTAATTCAGCTTCCAGGAAGAAGATAGATTTAAGAAAGAAAAGAAAAGGAAATACATTTATGGCAAGTCAAACTCTTGGGAAAGGCCTGTCCTGTACAAGTGTTAGAAGTGAAGAAAGCAATAGGCTGTCTGGGTGCCATCACGTGACAGCACGAGGGTCACATCCAGGGGCTGCGGGTCTCTGTAAATTAAGTTTTACTGGAATGCAGAGAGGCCTGTTGATTTACATATTGTCTATGGTTGTTTTCACTTTACAGTGGCAGAGTTGAGTAGTTGCCAGGGAGACATATGGGCCACAAAACTGAAAATAACTTCTTATCTGGGCCTTGACAGAGGAACCCTGCCATCTGCCATACTACAAACCAGTAGAATTAAAAGGCATTACCCAAACCATACCAATGTTCCACACTGGGCACGTATTTGCCTTGTATTTATATTTAAACAGCTCCATTACAGCATAAAAGGGGGCAGCTGGTGCTTGTGGCAGTTATTATATAAGTGGCAGAGAAGGGCCAACAGGTATGTCTGGCTGAGGGAGATTCAGTGGATGCTCCTGCAGCCCTTCCTGTTTAGTGGGTCCTAGTCTGGCCATATGGGGAGGAAATGGTAGACTGTCATGGCTCCCATCATTTCTGAAGCTGAGGGGAAATACCAAGCACCAGAACACTGTTCTAAGGCTAGGGAGCTGAGGGTGGCCCTTAGGGCACAGGGACAGCTGCCAGTGCTAGAAAAGACTTTCTCCCATAGATGCCCCAAGACATATAACTACATAGAAGTTATGTGTTTTGAGACTATTGTATTTGAAGTACTTCTTTTTTGTTCTTTGCCACATGTAGAATTCCAGGTTGAAAATCATTTTCTTACATGACTCCAGTTAACAGCGCATCTGAGAGAGGTCTACTGGTCCTTTGTTTTTGTTTCTCACTTTCTTCATTTGAGACCTCTAGACCACCTGAACTTTTGCAAAGATGTAGCTTCCTGGGCTCCTTTCTTCGTATTTCTTGTTCTGGTTTTACTTTATTTCTCTGATCTAGTTATTTGGTTGAGTTTATTGGTACATTTTAGGCACATTATAATATATACATTATGATCTCATTTATCATTGAGAATTTGCACCTGTATATGACATAGCTTGAGTCCTACTTTTTCACATTCCCCTGCTTTTCTTTCAACCTACCCACTCCCTATAGACATAAGCTTTGTTTCTGTATTTTCATTTTTACCTTCAAATTTTTCTTTCTCTATTTTGGCTTTCCCCGACCCCTCTGCCTAGTTCTCCTCCAGCTTGAAGATTTTCTTCCTATTTCACAATGCCCATTATACATTTTGGACCACACTTACACCTTCAGTTTCTCACACTAGAGCGATGACATGGTGTTTACACATATGCATGCTATTTATTTCACATACGAGTATGTCCCCAAGATGCATCTATTTAGCTATAAATTTCTCAAATTTACTTTTCTTTATGGCTATGTAGTACTCCATTTTATATTTTTAAAAACCCACATCTTTATCCACTCACTTATGGATGGGCGTTTTGGCTATTTCCAAGATTTAGCTATTACAAACTGTGCTGCTGTAAACATGGGTGCACAAATGTCACTGTGATATGATATTTTTAATTCTTTCAGGAATATACCCAGCAGGGAAATAGCAGGGTGAATTGGGACCTATATCCTTAGTTTTTTGAGGAATCTCTACACTTATTTCTACAGTGGCTGCACCAGTCTACATTCCTACCAACAGTGGAGAAGGATTCATTTCTCCCTGCAGCCCTGTCAACATTTGTTTTTGGTTGATTTTGTGACAACAACCATTTTTTCTGGAGGGAGATGGAATCTCAATGTTGTTTTCATCTGCATCCCTTGAATGACCAGAGATGTTGAACATCTTTCATATGTTTATTTTCTGTTTCTACTTCTTCATCTGAAAAATGTCTGTTCATATCAGATGCCCATTTATGAACTGGGTCTTTAAATTTGATGGGGTCTGATTTTAAGTTTTTTATATAATCTAGGTAGTACTTTTTCTGAGGGCGGACAATTTTTTATAGTAATTTTTTATGACATTGTAGGTTGTCTTTTTGCTCGGCTAGTGGTTTCTCTTGCTGCACAGAAGCTTTTTAATAAGATGAGATCCCAGTTGTTGATTCTTTCAGCTAGTTCCCATGCTGGTGAGATTTTATTCATGGTCTTTCCCTGAGCCAGTGTCTCCAAGAGTTCTACCGAACCTATCTTCCAGCAGATTTAGTGTTTCTCTTTTAATAATTAGATCTTTAATCCATTTTGATTTTAATTCAGTGCATGGTGAAAGATATAAGTGTAGCTTTTATCTTTGGTAGGTTGAAACCCAGTTTTTCCAACACCATTTATTAAAGAGGCTATTTTTCCTCCTTTGTCAAAGATGAGATAGTTTAGTATGTCTGGAGTTGTTTCTGCATCGTCTCGTCTGTTCTATTGATTCTCAGGTATTTTTCTTTATCAGTAACATGATCTTTTTATCATAGTAACTTTGTAGTAAGTATAGTGTCAAGTTGGGGATTGTAATATCCCCTGCCAGTCTAACAAAGACAGAAAAGACCTCTACCTTGAAAGCTATATCACTCTGAAAAAAAGAGATTGAAGAGGATATCATAAAATAGAAAGATGTCCCTTGTTCCTGGGTAGGAAGAACCAATATTGTCAAAATGGCCATACTCACAAAACGACTGTATAGATTCAATGCAAACCCAGCTGAAATCCCAACAGTATATTTACAGAACTAGAGAAAATAATCCCAACATTTATTTGGAACCAGAAGAGACCCAGATTAGCAAAAGCAGTTCTAGGCAACAAAACATGGAGGTGGTGAGTTTTTATCTGGAACTTTGTTACTTCACCTCTGTATTCCCTGTCCCTTCTCTAGAAACTTGGCATCTTCTGGATTGTTCTTATCTTTTATTTTCTTCTCTTTCCTATTGTTTTTTTTTTTGTCCTGTTTATTCACCTCTTAGAGTTATGGGCTTCATATTTTTAATTTCCAAGATCACTTTCTTTCACTCCAGTTTAAAATATTAGTATCTTCTCTTTCTGTTTGCAGGCTTCACCTGCCACCTGGTTCTTTTGTGTGATTTTGTACCTAGTTTCCTTAAGTATCTGATGTCCTTAAGTGTCTGAGCTCAGTGTCCTTAGTGAAGGTTGACTCTATGGCTGACTGGGTGGGCTTTATGAATTGGGCTTTGCTGAAGGTTGGCTGGGAATGAGTATGGGTCATTGGTTGCACTGAGTTAGCTCCAGCCTTTTCCTGGGGGGTTTGTGAGCCCCAGAAGAGGGTCCTGGCCTCCTGAACCTGTGCATAAGCCTGGCATGCCAGGACCTATGATGATTGCTGGATGCGTGTCACTCAATCTTCCCGTGTTCAGTCTGGTTGTACAGTCACACTTCTCCTTGCTTCTGTTTCCAAGGCTCAAAGCCACAGATGGATAAACCTCTAATTTGGGGAGGGGTAGCTTCCAGGCTTTGCTGGGTAGAGTGGGCACCTGGAGAGTCCAACTTCCCTTTATAGAGACTTTCTGCTTCCCCATTTCTAACCTCAAATCTCACCACTGCCTTCTACATAACCCATGCCTCTGGCTCCAATGCTTTGTCAGGCTCTGCGGGGTGAAGGTCTGCTCCTCATCACTGGCTTCTACAGGAATAAAGGTCAATCTGTTTTTTGCTCTGCAAATCAGTAGCTGTCCTGCCACCTGCTTCCATCTTACTTAGTGGTGTAGAGTTCAGGTGCTGCCAAATGGAGCCTCATTTCCTGGTGATGTAAATTGAGGCTCTCCAGAACCAAGAGAGTGTGTACTTCTTTCTCTATATCTATCCCTCCATCAATCAAGGGATTCATTTTAAGGAATTGGCCCACTGGGTCATGAGAGCTGGCAAGTTGGTCTGGAGCCTGACATCTCAGGGGACGCTTGCAGGTGGGGATTCGGGTAGTTTCTGTGCAGCAGTCTCCCAGGGGTGTCCCCTCCTGTTGGAGAGGTCTCAGTCTGTACTCTTACAGCTTCACCTCACGGGGTGGGGCCCACTCGTGTTACAGAAGGTCATTGGCTTGCTCAAAGTCAACTGACTGTGAATGTTCATCAGCCACAAAAATGCCTTCACAGCATCTAGGCTGGTCTTTCACAAAACAACGGAGCACCGTGACTTAGCCAAATTGACATAGAAAGTGGACTGCCATAGCATTGCTCTTCCTTCCTCTGTCATATTAAAGCCATATAAACCATCCTGGGGCTCCAGTGCCATTTTGTTGCTGAAGAAGTAGATGCTCTTATGTTCTTGTGCAGCCTCACCCTTGCTTTTGATGGCAGAGCCCTTGGGAGTGGAGAGAACATGTTACCGGCCTTCACAGGCAGAGTATTTGTGAATTTGTTTCCCCTGAAGGAATCTGAATAGGCTTTAAGCAGGAGCTGGGAAATTAGAACAAGATATCTGTGCCGGGTTTAACTTCATTGAGCATGAATATTCAATATTAGAAACCATCTGCTTCTTAAGAGAGGCTGGAAAGGCTTTGGCATAAAGAAAGAGGAAACCAGAAAGTATAGGAAATTGCCCTACTCACTTGTCTGGTATCATTCTATAAAATGAAATTGCTGGCCAGGGGTTTGCTGGTAGGTAGGATGCCTGGAAACTGTTCTTTTCTCCTTCCTTCATCTTTGAAGCACTGTATAAAATGTCATAGGCTGCACATATCATGGATTCAGCCTGGACACCTCGGCAGGCATTTCTGTGAGGCGAGCTCACCTGTATGGCTACTTTTGTAACTTAATAGAAAAACTTTCAGCTTCACTGTGACATTGAGGGACATCAGCAAACTTGGCAGGGCCTTTCTTAGGTTTCTTTCCCCCTAAATTGTTATTATTCTGTATCTCTAGCTTCTAAGACAATTAGAGATTCTAGGAAGCGACTGTCCTTATTTCCACACATTTCTACTGAAGCACATATTCCCTGCTTTCTGAAAGGCTTGCTGCAGGGATGTCAAAGCCCTTGAGGGGATGTGTCCTTAAAGCAGGGCTGGATGTATTTGTGGGGCAGGGTTGTTTCAGAACCCAGTCTTCATTATCAGCCCTCCTCCGCATGGAGCTTTTAGAATTTTTTTTCCCGTCATTTCCACAATGAAACGTTAATACCACAAATTTGTTATATAAACTTGACGCACTTAAAAATAAAAGTCCCCTGGCTGGAGATTTAGCTCAGTGGTTCCTGCACCTGCCTCGCAAGCACAAAGTCCTGAGTTCGATCCCTGGTAACCACATGCAATGCTGGGCGTGGTGACTCACGCCCACCAGCAATCAGTACCACATACCACATACCACAGTGCCAGGTGTGGTGGCTCACACCTGTAATCCCAGCACTTGGGAGGCAGAGACAGGAGGATTGCTGAGTTCAAGGCTTGCCTAGGCTACATAGTGAGCTCAGGGCCAGCCTGAACTACAAAGTGAGATCCTGTCTCAAAAAAAAAAGAAAAAAAGCCCCCAGGTTCACACTTGTGTAAAGGGACATCAGCAAATTTGGCAAGAACTTCTTCTAGTTTTTTTTTCCTAGGGACAGTTTTTTCCCCCTACAATTGTAATAGCTACAATTTATTTATCTCCCTAAGAGCCATTTCCATTCCCCCATGGGGTGACAACATGCTGATTGAACATGCATGTTCTACAGTGGTGACTTTTAGCCGGGGCCATTTTGTCCCTAGGAAACATTTGGTAATGTTTAGAGGTGTTCTAGGTTCTCACAAATGTGTTCATGTGTGTGTGCATGTGTGCAAGGGATGTTCTACTGGTATCTAGTCCATAGAAGCCAGGAAGGCTGCTGAGCATCCTGCAGTGCACAGGACAGCCGTGCAGCACACACTCGTACAGTCCAGAACTCCAGCAGCATGGAGGCTGGAGAAACCCTGCCCTAGGGCACTTCATCAGTATGTGGAAGAGATGGATCATTGTATGTCAAATTCACCCAGTCTCTAAGTTCCTGGCATTAATAAATAGGACACTTGGGGAAATAAATACTGTTTAATGAATTCATTTAATTAGTACTGTTCCTCAAAGAATTGGTTCACCGTTTGATTTCTATGAAAAAAAAAAAAACTGAGGTCAGTGTGAAGATTCTAATTAAAGCCTAACGCTCACCTGCCTGCCTCTTTTCCTTCCTTCCTCCCTTCCCTCCATCTTCATTGCCGTCTTCTTTACTCCCTTTCCTCTCTCCAACTTCTCATTATAAACATTTCAAACATCTAAAAAAAAAAGAATTCTTAATACATCCACATCCCCAGGTACAGCATTCTGCTTCTTTTTTCCCTGCTTTTTTCTACACACTTCCCATCACCACTCATTGACATATATATATTTTAGAATTTTAGCATGTTCCTGTATCGTAACCAGCCAGCCCTGAGAGATGGACACACTGTGAGACCCACTTTCCTGTCACAAGGTAAAGCGTTTCCATAACTTCAGGATGTTCCTTTGTGTTCACTTTCAACCTTCATGTCCTTGAGGGAGGCAGCCATGCTTCGTGTTTCCTTTTCCTTTCCCTCTTAATTTTAAATTAGCCTTTCCTAACCTAAACTTCACATAAATGTAAACTTCATATAAATGTAATCATACAGTGTATGCTCTTTTGAGTCTAGGGGCCTTTGGTTAATCTAGATACCAGTAATTGTTTCCTTTTTATTGCTAAGAAGTAAGTCATGAAAAATGAAGTCACACAAGTTGTCTACCCATTCTTTCTTGACAAAACATCTTTTTTTTCCCCATTTTGTTCAGTTGTGCACTTCTATGTATTTGTGCCAGAGAATATATGTTACTGTTTTATATTGGCTAAAAACCCATGAGTGGCATTGCTGGGTTAAAAGTTATCTCCTTGTCTGAAATTAGAAGAAACTGCCAGGCCTTCTAACAAAATGCTTATCAGTTTATTTTACCATGGGCAAAATAAGAATATTCCACGCTTATATCTTCATTATATTTGGTGCTATCAGTCTGTTTAATTTCAGTCATCTTGGAAGGTGTACAATGGTATCTCATTAGTGTATGTTTCCCCGATGACCAATGATATATACTCTGTCTTTAGTGTATTGGCTATTCACATATCTTTCTATTTGCAGCCTGTCTGTGTGAGTCCTTTTCACTTAAATTTTTTTGTGGTTGATTAGTAGAGTTACCCTACATTATGTGATAAGGGTTTTATCAGATAGATGTTTTGTGAACGTTTCCTTCCATCATGGCCATGACAAACTTAACTTTTCATTTTTTTTTTTTTTTTTTTGAGACAGGGTCTCGCTTTGTAGTTCAGGCTGGCTCTGAGCTCACTATGTAGTCCAGGCAAGCCTCAAACTCAGCAATCCTCCTGTCTCTGCCTCCCGAGTGCTGGGATTACAGGCGTGAGCCACCACACCCGGCAACTTTTCATTTTCTTAACTGTCTTCCAGTGAGCAGTCATTTTTAGTGAATTAAATCTAATTACCCACTTTCTTTAGTAGTTTTTTTTAAAACTATATTTTTGTGTTTTATGCTTAGTTTTTTCTCAAATTAATTTTTATTCATAAGGTAAGGTTTTACATTCATATTTTTCTGTATCAGTACCCAGTTTTTCTGTGACATATGTTGAAAACATTTTCATCGTGGAGTTGTGTAATGCATTTAAAAAGCTGAAAGAATGTACAAGTGTAGATCTCTTTCTGTACTTTGTATACTGTCCCTTAATCTGGGTTCTTCTCCTTATTCCTGACCATGCTATACTGATTACTACAGCCACATAAAACACCAGGCAGTTTAAGTCTTTCATCTCTGTTCTTTTTTCTGCAAGTATTTTTGGCAATTTTAGATCCTTTATTTTTTTCATACAGATTTAGAATCAGTTTACTCATTCTGTAAGAAAGCTTGCTGGGATTAGAATAGATATTACACAGAGTTAATAGCTCTCTCTGAGGGAGAATTGATATCATTATTCAGTGTTCAAATCCATGAACATAGTATTTTCCTCTGTTTATTCTTTAATTCTCATCAATGTTTTGTAATTTTTAGTGCAAAAACTTGTATATTAAAAGGCATCTCTTTTAACAGCTTTTTTGAAATAAAATTCACATGACCATTCATTGAAAATAATTTATGGTATGTATTTATAGCATGTGTTGTATATTCACAGGAGTTTCACAATCTGACTTTAGAACAAAGAAATTCTTCCAAAAAATGAAAGCTTAAATTTCAAAAGTCTTAAAAAACAAAGCCTAAATCCGTTAGCTTTCACTCCTCACCCCAAGCAAGAACTGATGAACTTTTTAACCTATAGATCTACATAAACAATTTATATAAGAGAATAATACAGTATGTAGTAGAAAACTATCTTATTTCATTTAGGATAAAGTCGATATTCATTTATAGTGTAGCATGCATCACTAACTCATTTTTATCAATCAATAACGTTCTGTTGTATGGATATGTGCCACATTTAACTTATCTATTAATAAATGGATATTTGAGTTGTTTCCAGCTTTGACTATGATGAATAATGTTTCTATAAGTATCTGTACACAACTTTTTGTGTGACTATTTTCATTTTTTTGGGTACACACCAAGGAATAAAGTAATGGCTCATATTGTAACTTTGCATTTAAGTTTGAGAAACTGCCCGTTTTCTGTAACAACTGCCCATTTTCTATTCCTACCAAGAGTGTATGAGGAATCCAATATTTCTACATTTTTTTTTTTTTTTTTTTTTTTTTTTTTTTTTTTTTTTTTTTTTTTTTGCTTTTTGGAGACAGGGTCTTGCTTTGTAGTTCAGGCTGGCCCTGAGCTCACTATGGTGCCCAGGCAAGCCGCCGCGAACTCAGCAATCCTCCTGTCTCTGCCTCCCGAGTGCCGGGATGACAGGCGTGAGCCACCACGCCCAGCATTATATGTGGTAACCGGGGATCGAACTCAGGTCCCTACGCTTGCGAGGCAGGTGCCGGAACCACTGAGCTAACCCTCCGGCCCTATTTCTACATTCTTACTGGTACTTGTTATATAAAATATCCTTTTGATTATAATTTTATTTGTGGGTATAAAATGGTTTCTGATTATGGTTTTGATTCCCTAATGGCTAATGTTGAAAATCTTTTCTCAGGTACTTGTTGGAAATCTGTGTATCTACTTTGGAAAATTTTTATGTAAATCCTTTGCTCATTTTTAAATTAGGCTTTTTATTGTTGAGCTTTAAAAGTGTTTTCATAATGTAGGTACAAGTCCCTTATCACAGATACAAGATTTGGAAATTTTTTATCCTATTCCATGGGTTGTATTTTTAGTGTCTTGGTGGTATTGTTTGAAGCAATATTTAAATTTTGACATAGGCAAATTTATCTTTTTCTCTTATTTCTTGTGCTTCATACATTATATAGAAGAAACAGTTTTCTAAATCTCATTAATCCTATATAGCTTTCCTCCCTCCTCTCCGTTTGATGTTATTGGCATTAGCAGATTATATCTTTATATATTATGAACCAGATAATATGCAGTTATTATTTATATAACTTTTATGTCTTCTGAAGAAATGGAGAGAAAAAGAGAATAGATATTTACTCATAGAGTTTGTTATACTTACTTCCTTATTTACCATATCTGTTTTTCTTAATTTGTTTCTGTGTATTTGAGTTACTATCTGGTGTCATTTTCTTAGTCCAATAGTACAGCTTTGCTTCTGCTTACCTCCTTTGTACTGTTAGCAAGTACATTATATTTCTATATATTATATGTCTGGCAATGTAGTTATGGGTGTGTGTGATATATATATATATATATGACATATATACATACGTATGCAAACCATATGTATATATATGTTTATATATAATATGTGTGTTTATATATTATATATGGTGATTAACAATTTCTTCTCAAAATGTTGAGAGGAAAGAAAACATATGCATTTGTACCCTTTTGTAATTACATAATTGCATTTCTTGGTGAACCCTGTAGGTTCTGCGCTCCTCTCTCATGTTTGAGCTGGTCATGTGGGTCCAATATTTATGGTTCCCAACTGAGGCAGAGGTTACTGTTTATCCTCTTAATAGTGTGAGAGCAAACTGGTGAGACATTGGAGAGGGTGCAGCTTCCTGGTCACTCTCCCCTGTGTGTGCCATCAAAATATGGTGCCAAGCTGCAGTGTCCTCTGTTGGGAAGAGAGCAAAAGAAATGAGGGGCCATTTGGGGAGCTTCCCAAAATGGAAGTTCTTGTTCTGCTCATAGAGAGGTCTTTCCAGCAGCCCTGTGGACTGCTTAGTCTTTTTAGAAGCCATGTTTTGTCTGATCTACAAGGTTTTCTTATTTCAGATTGATTTGGGCATAAGGATGTATGTCCCCTCCCTTTCTTTCTGAGGTTCTTCATATTCCCATATAAAATTGTTTTTGTTGACTTTCTCTGAGTATCTCCAGTGTGACTCCTCCTCTGTTCAGCCATATTGACTCTCTAGTTTACCAATAATTTAAAAATCTTTCTTCCTTTTAATATAAGTCTTGCTTAGCTGTGTCCCATGGAAGTTGACATACTGTGTTTTATAACTATTATGTTGAAGTATTTTCTTACTTCCTGTGGTGCTGTCTTTGATCTATGGGTTATGAAGAGGTGGATTATTTACAAGTATTTAAGCTTCCTGTAGTTGTCTTGGTGTTACAAATTCTTAATATAAAGCAGTGTATGAAACTTTTGTCTTCTGACATTTACTGAGATTTTTCTTACTGCTTAGGATGTAATTTATTTTGGTGGATGTTCCATGAACGTTTCAAATCTATTATGCACTAGTTGGTTCTGACATTCCATGTGGCAGTTAGTTTAAGATAGTATTGTTCAAAGATGCTTTACATTTGTTTCTTTTCTCTTTCTTTATTTCTTTTCTATTTTTTTTTTTGTCTCATTGGTCCATCAGTTACAAAGAATAGAGTCTCTGATAATATTAAACTTTGATTATAGATTTATCAGTTGTCCTTTTACTTCTGCCAGATGTTTCTTTATATATTTTAGGTCTTTGTTAGGATGTAGGTACATCCACGTTTATGATTGTATTTTCTTGATATTCTGATCTTTGTATAACTATTGGACATTATTTGACTCATTTTATGTCTTTCTATTTCATATAACTTCATATAAATTTAAAGCTCCTGGGTCTATAAACTCTAAAACATTTTCAGAACACACACTTGTTCTTAACCCTTGCAAATGGGGTAGACTCAAATCATAAAGGAAGTGGTTATTATGTGTGGAATTACTTTTATATGTGTTTTCCTTTTTATCATTGTTTCAAGCTATTGACTTTTTGTTTCAGCCATTCAAATTTGGGTCCAAAGATCATTCACAGTGTTAGGATATGTTACAAAAATAGAAACTTAAAATTACAATGTTCTCTGTAGTGAATATTTTTTGAGAAATAGACGGATGAGTGGATGGATGGGTGGATGGATGGATGGATAAATAGATACAAGAAGGTAAAAGATCTGTATACTGAAAACCATAAAACAAAGAAATTAAAGAAATAAATAAAAAGCAGTATATTCATACTCATGGATCTGAAGAATCAGTATTGTTCAAATGTCCATACTACACAAAAGACTTTAGAGATTCATTGCAGTTTTATCAAAGCTTCAGTGGCACTTTTCATCGAAATAGTAAAAGAATTTAAATTTTATATAGGAATATGAAGAATCTCAAGTAGTCAAAGCAGTTATGAACAAAAAGAAAAAAGGGTGGCATCACTTTTTTGTGACTCTATTACAAAGCTGTAGTAATCAGAAGAGTATGATACCGATATAAAAATAGATACACAGTCCAACAAGAACAGAGTCAAAAGCCTAGAAATAAGTTTGCACATACTCAGTGAACTAAATTTTTACAAGGCTCTCAGAACCTACAATAAGGAAAGGATATCTCTTTGATAAATGGTGTTGGGAAAACTGGGTAACTACACACAAAGATTGAACTTAGATTCTTATCACATACACAGAAATTGACTCAAAGTAGATTAAAGATTAAGATGTAAGACCTGAAGCCATAAAATTCTTAAAAGAAAATATAGAAGAAAAGCTCCTTGACATGTGTCTCAGTGATGATATTTTGGATATGACACAAAGCACAAGCTTCAAAATTAAAATAAACAAAGAGATAGGTCTAGCTTTAGTTTTTGGCAGGCTAAATCCATTTTTTCAGCACCATTTGTTAAAGAGGCTGTCTTTTCTCCACTGGGGATGTTTGGCTCCTTTGTCAAAGATAAGGTGGCTTAGTGTATCCGGCGTTGTGTCTGGATCTTGTAATCTATTCCACTGGTCTTCGGGTCTGTTACTTTGCCAGTACCATGCAGTTTTTATCACAGTGGCTTTATAGTAGAGTTTTAAATTGGGGATTGTAATACCCCCTGCCATGTTGTGGTTGCTTAGAATTGTTTTTGCTATTCTAGGTCTCTTGTGGTTCCAGATGAATTTTTGGATTATTTTCTTTAGCTCTGTGAAGTATAGTGTGATAAATGCTGGCAAGGCTGTGGAGAGAAAGGAACCCTTCTCCACTGCTGGTGCGACTGTAGACTTGTGCAACCGTTGTGGAGATCTGTGTGGAGATTCCTCAGAAAACTAGGACTAGAGGTCCCATTCGACCCTGCTATCCCCCTGCTAGGAATATACCTAAAGGAATTTTTAAAATCACACTGGAAAGACAGAAGTACACCCTTGTTCACAGCAGCTCAGTTTGTGATAGCACAGTCTTGGAAACAACCCAAATGCCCATCAACTGGAGACTGGATAAAGATGTGGCTTTAAAAAAAAAAATGGAGTATTACTCTGCCATAATGAATGACAAGATTCATTCATTTATGTGCAAATGGAGACACCTAGAGGACACACTAATAAGTGAAATAAATAGAACACAGATATGCAAATACTGGATCTTTTCTTTGATATAAGCACCTGTAGCAATAAAGGAGCTCTAGAATGTATGATAGTTTTTGTAGAATGGGAAATATCCAAAAGGAATTTGGTGTGGGAATGTAATGATGGGAAGGAATAAATATGATTCAGAAAAAATAAAGAGTATGTATGTAGGGGGTGGGTGGGCAGGGGTGTGGGTAAAAATGAGAATTGACCTGTGTCACATATTGGTACAAATTCCCCAATGTTGTGTATGATTGTGAGCTGTGTATATAATGTATCAATAAAGTTTACTGAATAATGAAAAAAATTAAACAAGCGGGACTACAAAAAATTGAAAACTTTCTGCACAGCAAAGGAAACTATAACAAAATGAGATAGCAATGTATAGAATGGGAGAAAACATTTGTAAACTATACATTTGATAAACAGTTAACATCCCAAGTATATAAGGAATTCATTTAACTAAAAAAAAAAGGATTTGTCGGGCCGGAGGGTTAGCTCAGTGGTTCTGGCGCCTGCCTCGCAAGCGCAAGGTCCTGAGTTTGATCCCCGGTATCCACATATAATGCTGGGCGTGGAGACACGCCCACCAACAATCAACACCGCATACCACAGTGCCGGACGTGGTGGCTCACGCCTGTAATCCCAGCACTCGGGAGGCAGAGACAGGAGGATTGCTGAGTTCGCAGCGGCTTGCCTGGGCACCATAGTGAGCTCAGGGCCAGCCTGAACTACAAAGCGAGACCCTGTCTCAAAAA